>JAHXMU010000800.1:899113-986850 GCA_019455685.1 Philornis downsi
TTTATTTTATTTTATTTTATTTTATTTTATTTTATTTTATTTTATTTAATTTTATTTTATTTTATTTTATTTTATTTTATTTTATTTTGTTTTATTTTATTGGTTTTTGTTTTTTTGTTTTTCTGTTCTGCTAAAACCTGTTTTAAGAAATCTGTAAAAATCCGGTTCAAAATTAGTATGCTACAGGAAGGGAAGGGATTCTTGTCTTCAACGATATCTTATAAAATTCTTTGCACTATAAACGTTTACATATTTGTATAACCTAAAAATTGCTCAAAAGTACAATATGATAATCCATTTTTATAGGGTAATACCATTAGGGACTCAATCGACTCTATTTACATCCTTGCTTTTGCATATAAAATATTCACATTAAAATTTCAACTTATTAAAAAAAAAAAATAAAAATAAAAGTGTAATTAAATTATTTATAATTTTTTTGCGATGCTTGCTCTTGCAAAGCCAAAATAAGAAATTATATATAAATGCATATTATAATTGTTTTAATAAAAAAAATACCAAAAAAAAAAAAACAAATTTTCAAATAATACTGGCCCGATTTTTCGCCTATGGCTCTTACTTCAGTGTCGTATGTCTACCTAATTTTTCGACAAGAATAAGTTCGTCACAGAATAAAATAACAATTTGTTTTATTAAAAGCCAAAAAAAAAAAAATAACTTTAGAAAGACTTTTAACTTAACTTTAACTTTAACTTTTATTTAAATTTTTTTTTTTTGCCTATCTACTGACAGCTCGTTATTATACAAATCAAAATGGGTATTGTAGTTGTTCTGAAGTTATTGATTCAATGTGGGCTTAGTTAAAAATGCATATGATCAAAAATTATATAATTTTTTTTATAGATAATTGTAAATGAAGAAAAGAACAAAAAGTAGAGATACAGCAGCCCATTAATTAGAAATTATGGAAGAAAGATTGAATTTGGAAAATATATTAATTTCTTTGGATGGTACCAGTATACTTAAGCAAACGTTCGAAGTTTAGTACGGCTTTATAAAAGATTTGCATCTAAGAATACTTGAGTTAAGTCGGTCATTTGTACAGGAGATAGCCGCGTTGTTCGTCGGTCAACATTTTCAAACTACCAAACATTTTAAAATGAAATAATAGACAAAAGTTTAAGTTACTGCTGTGCACGAATGAGGAGTTACAGGGCACAAATTGAATTTCGGGAAATCGGTCGGAAATACATGCCCGTAAGTCTGAACTGGTAAAACTTTAATGTAGATTCATTCATTTGAGCTATTTGATTAAAAACCTTTTTGATTTGAAAATAGATTTTAGTTCTTATAGATAGATATTATATATCTCGGAAAAGCTTGTAAGAAGTTTTACTAAATGAGCATTTTCCAATTTTTATTTACGAACCGTCTATAAGCGGAAGCTTTGGGAATGGGGTTTTTATAAAACGCTCTAAAATCTGAAATTGCTTGCTAGTACAATTTCAGAAAATAATTTTTGATGTTTTCCACGAACTGAAAGAAATATATACTCGTATGGCTTTACATACATTCGCGTGTTTTGACTCAGACTTCAACTGTGTTTTCTATACGATCATAATGCTGCGCTACGTCCATAGGGATTCCGTCATCAATTTTAACATAATTTTTTTTCTAAAAGAGTGGCAAACTTGAAAGTTTCCATGCAGTTAACAAACCGAAACTAACTGAGTTTTGTTGTTGTGCAGTTCTGCTAAAATTTCCAACACCGATTCTAGCGATAAGTTTGCAGATAAAACTTTTTAGTTGTTAACTGCGAATGCAAAAAATTGGTAGAATTTTGAAAAAATCATTTCAATATGTTAAATTGCCAAATAATTTCAAATTTGCGAATATGAATTGATATTGTAAGAAAAAATGGGTTGTTAACCTTTTTGACATAAGTAGAATATGCGTGATGTTTAAAAAATGTATCGAAAATACTTTCCTTTGTCAAATGCTGTCTGAACTAAATATTTTTGAACAAAAAAATTTGCAGGATTGCTAAACGGGTATCATTTCGATTTCAATTAGTTTTGGTTTTTATATAATATTGTAAAAGATTACAAAATAATGTAAAAATTATATTTAAGTCCAAAATTTTTGTGTTTTCAAGTAAGGTTTTTCAAGTTGTACTACGTATTTCGTACGTACGTATTAATTGTAAATTTAAAATCTTTTGATTAAATTCATTTTTAAAACAGTCTTATACTTCTTTAAAAACATATCCAAATTTTGTAGTGAAATACCAGAAACTTTCGAAGAATCTTTTTTTTTTTCTTTAAACGAATACTAATAGATGAGAAAATTGGAAGCTGTCTATGTTAGGACATATTTCAGTTTATAATAAACTCACTTGTAAGTTGAAGTTGACGTAATAGCTTTTAATAAAATTTGCATATTAAATCATAAAATAAATCCAACACTTTTTAATCGAAAAGTGTTACAAAAAATTTGTAAGCAAATCCCCAGTCGCTAAAGTTTTACAAAAAAATTAATATAAAATCATCAAATGTCTAAAATTTGCCATGCTCAGAAGTACGCAATTAACGCCAAAATGTTATATATTTTTCCAAACAGCCATTTAGTACATCATAATGTAATAATACATTGTTTGAGCTACCCAAACTACCTGTCCTTCATATAATACCGGTAATGTAGTCTGAAATAGTGACCGACTATGGTGCGATGGTTAGTATACGCGATTATCGTTCGCTTTATGGCGGGTTCAATCTAGCATATAGCCGGAACCGTAAAACTGTAGATCTCCTTGAGTGAATAAAAAAAAAAAAGAATGCTTGAATGTGAGAAGCTCTCCCACATCTTATTCAAGGGAATTTGTTTTTATCCTAAAATATGGAGGGATTAAATTCATAATTTTACGCTTTATACTAAATTATTGCCCTTCCTTGTGTTTTCAAAATACAAAAAAAAGTAAGTTAAAAATATGAGCACAAATTTGAAAGAATTATGTAGCTCTCTCTATCTTTCTTTTATGCCGATTACGAACTGATTTCCTCAACTGTGGCTCTTAAACTTCGACTACAACTTAGATACTACACTTCAACTTGGATCGCTATACCAACGTTGTTAATTTTTCTTGTGACTTCATCGCCAAAATTATTGTCGAGTATCGGCTAAATATCCCAAATATCGCCAAAATATATTATTTTAATTACAAATTGCTATTTTTTGGAATTGCTATTTTTTTTCTACGCCCTTACAACTGTTGGGTGATAGTCAGAAATATTTATTGAAGGTTTGTTAAACAAATTTTCACAACGAAAGCATTCTTCAAACGTTCAATAAACTATTGTGAATTATTTGTATTTATATTTATATCATATTTGTACCCTGTGAAAATCTGTATTAGAATTGTTTACAACAAATTGATTAACTAATAAGAAATTATTTGAATAATAATCTACTTAGTTTTAATCTAAAGTATAAATATTCTAAAGTAAAATACTTTTGAAACCTTCTGAGGCCTCGCAAGTTTGCGCGATGCATTTGAAGCATTGTTTGTCGATTGGACACATCGACAGTAAAAATAGGGCATCCAGGGAATTAAAAAAGATTTGCTAATCCTGGTTTAGAAGTGGTAAACAAATGGATAATCATCATATTATGGATGCTGTTGTTTTTGACATTCTCGAAAACTCGTTTTAAATACGTGACAAATTTTAAGTTTTTGCATTAGAAACAAAAAAGAAACTGGACTATTTAATATTCTTACATCAACTGTTGGTTATAATATTTTGGCGAAACGTGGCAACCTTATAAAACAGATGTTTTAAGTTGTAAGGCCCCATGTTGATTAGTATTTTGAGTAGCAGAGTGTAAACGAGGCCGTACGAGCTGCAAATACGAACGACGTTGTGGCCGACCAATTGAGGTGTCCACGCCAAGCACTTTTGAGAAAATCCACAAAATGCGCAAGATGGGTGCCGCGTTTGCTTTCAATGGAACAAAAACAGTGTCGTGAAGATATTCAGTAGAGTGTTTGGCGGTGTTTCACTGCAACAACACTGCTTCGATTTGTAACTATGGATGCAGAATAAATCGTGCCCAAAGAAGGTGAGCATGGCTCAATCTGCAAGCAAGGTCATGACATCTTTTTTGGGATGCCCCTGGTATTATTTTTATGTATTATCTTCGGAAAGGAAAAACCACCACGGCGATGGTTATGCTAATTTATTGCAGCATTTAGATGATGAAATTGTGAAAAAGGGACGCATTTGGCGATAAATAAAGCGTTCTTTCATCAAGACCATGCTCCAGTTCGCACATCCACTACGCATAAATTAAAGTTCGAGTTGCTTCATCACAATATTGGCAAAATTTAGCTCCTTCGGATTATTTTCTAGTTATATTTCTCGGTGGTAAAAGATTTGCCAACAATGAAGACTTTGAGTCTGAGGTAAGAATATTAAATAGTTCGGCTTTTTTTGTTTCTATTGCAAAAACTTTTTAAGGAGTTTGACAGTTCTTTCTACTTATAAACGGGATATAGAAGCTATTGAGTATCGCTAGAAATGGTGGATCGAGCTAAAAGCAAATTAAGTTGAAAAATAAAAAAACATTTTCTCAACTTTTTTGTGTCTTCTTTGTTGGGTCGGCTAGTTTTGGGGCCACCCTTGTAAATCAGATACAGTTAAGACAAATCATTTAGCCAATTTGAAACATATTTTTCGTTTTACTCAGGATTCCTGTTCCTACTCTATCTTATGGCATGTTTTTTTACAAAACTCCCAAAGAGACAATTTCGGTATGACAAACAATCATATTAAAAACCTGGCAACCAAATCTCCAATCTCAAATCGCTGGATTTGACAAAACTCCGCTAATCGATTAAAGTGTTATAACAAATCTTCATAACACAAAATTTCTTGCAGAGAATTTTAGCATAATGCGGAATTGTTGAAGTTTATTTTAATCGCATTTGGAATATTTTGCGACGCCTGATCTTGTGTCTACAACAAATAAGAAATGCGGTTTAAGATTAAAGATTGAAGATAAGATTGAAAAGATTAAAACTGATTCAGTGTCAACGGCTTAAAGTTAGATTTATTTACATCTGAGTAGTTCCTATATATATGAAGATTGTCGACTTATTAACAATAGTACAGTCAAACTTTAATAAGTGGCACACGGTTAAGTGGGAAAACTTCATAAGTGATTTTTTTTCAGATCCCTCCGCCATGGAGACAAAAAAAATCTTTAGTCAATTTTAAAACATATGTAAAAGGTCATAGTTTTGTCAAAATTTACTTCTATCCTCATTAGAAAAAAAGGCAGTCTAGAAGTGGTGAGCTATCTTAGTACTTCGACCATGTTTATACCTAAACACAAAACAAAAAAAAAACAGTTGAAAACGCATTGTTTTCTTTTTTCGCAAAATTTCCTCGCTCAAGTGTTTAGCTTTTATTAGTTTCTGTATCGAACAGACGACATAGGATGTTAGCCAGGGAATCTTAATGTAAATGAATAATCGATTTGCAATTTTAATTTGTAATAGCAAAGCGCGTCCCAACAAGAATGCAAGATTTAAATTTTAAATAAAACACAGATGTTTATAAACAAAATTGTGAAACTTTATTATATCGTAAAGTAGACAGAATGAGGTTATGTGTGGAACAACACATCGGACAGATGGCCGCCGCGGCTTTGCTGGCACACACGCGATCTTTTAATGAAATTTTCAATGACCGTTTTGCATAAATTCTGGGGTATTTCATTAAAGAGCGTCCGATTTCCTCTTTTAAGACTTAAGTCGTCGTCGGCTTATTCGCGTAAACCATCGACTTCAAAAAAACCCAAAAAACGTCTAATGATGTTAAATAGCATGATCTAGGCGGCTAATTGACTGATGCAGCAATTGAATTGTTTCTCTGGCTGTATGACATGTGGCGACGTCTTGTTGAAACCACATGCCCTTCACATTCATTTCTTTAATTCTAGGCACGAAAGAACTGGTTATCATTTCACGATACCGAACACCATTGACTGTTTGCGCTTGACATGCCTCATTTTCATAAAAAAGGTCCAATGATTCCTTCAGCAAAGAATCCACACCACATAATGAAACGTTGATGATGCATTTGCTTCTCGTGAATCACTCGAGGATTTTCCTCCCAGACCCAGTTTTGGCAAATTTATCCATTAATCTCTTTACAGTTAACTCTTTTGGAGCATTATTGTGACCCCGAATTGATCGCAATTTACAAACTGTAGCCGTAAAACTTTCAGTATTTTGGTAAAACAATTTCACAATAAGAGTGCGTTGTTCATTCGTGTAGCTCTCCATTTTTACTAACCTCGTACCTTCTACTAGCAAACAATAACAATTGTTCAAATGTCTAACAATGACACTTCAAATGGCGCCAAATTTAAATCTTGCGTTCTTGTTGGGAACCCTTTATAACATCATTTATTTTAAATAAGGCTTTGCGTTTTGTGTTTTTTTAGTTGAAAAGCTTTACAAATATATTTTCAGTAGGCGTAAAATTATTACTTGGAAAAGGATTTCCCTCAAAAGTGAAACCCCACTTCAGTGAAATATTTGTTTTAAAAACTCCTACTCTATGGCGGGAACTAGAATAACTGGAAATCCCTCATAAGTTGAACAGAAAAGTATGTACCTTGAAGATTTCACTTATCCAGCTTTAACTGTAATATATGAAAACCTAATTAAACGGCACCAGAAACTTGTTTTAGCCGGTTAACACAAAACGTATTTTTTAAAATTAACTTCCGGTTTAGGATTGATTGTTTAATGTTGATATTACCAGTTAGAATTAGAATTGCTTGGACGCCTCACAACTTGTACATCAATAAAATCTCTGAATTTGAATATTTGTTTAATTTGAATCATGATAACTGCACAACTCCTTGGGCAATCTAAAATCAATACTGATATTCAGTATTTCCATTCATTTGCACAAATGCTCCCAAAGACTAAACAGATTTAGACAATATTTCATCGTCTCGAAGGAAAAACATAATTTCATATATAAGTAGATACATTTTTTTTTTAAATATGTTTTTTTTTTTTTCCCCTCTGTGTTGTCCCTTTTTTTTTTTTTTTTTTTTTTTGGTTATGAAGAAATATTTGCGTCTATGATGTAGTTTAGTTTTTGCCACCCAACAGCACCAGAGCGTAGTATAGAAGTTTATTTATTTATTTAGCTTTTTCTGTTTGCTTTTATATTTAGCTCAAAAGTATAAAAACGCACACACACGCTCGACGATGCCAGGCAGCGGAGCAAGTGCTTTGCTGCGCTCTGATCTGCCTGCCCGCCTGTCATTTTGTGGCACCGCATGTAACACACAGATCACAGAAATGATGATGAAAACTATGCCAAAACGTCATTATTATGGGAATTGTGTGCTGGCTGTTTCATTATTCCGTCAAGATTTAGGAAACATTTTAAGTTGCTACTGCTGATGGATTTTGAGGGGGAAAAATGGATGGATGAATGAGCGGTTGAATGGATGACTGCTTGATAAAATTCATAAAAGTTATCTTTGCTGGGCTTTTTTATGCGATTTAAATTAGAAACATTATTTATTTGCATAAATGGTATTTTAATAAAACAATAAAACTTTCGTTTTTTTTGTATAAATGCACAAATTGTATTCTCATAAAATAATTAATTTCACCTCTTTTTCATTTTTTGTCCCATTAGATTTTACAAAATTTGGGTAAAGTTGATCGGACCGCTGATGAAATTTTCGATGACCATTTGAATAATTTTAATCGCCAACAACAAAATGCCAATAGATTACAGAAAGAATTCAATAACTACATTAGATGTATAAGAGGTAAAGTGCAATGTGGCAATTTTGTCCTAATTCAATTAAATAAAATTTCTGTTGCAGCTGCACAAACTGCATCCAAATCGTTGATGGATGCCATCTGTGAAATTTATGAGCCCCAATGGAGCGGCTATGAAACTTTGCAAGCACAAGTCCAATCGTCTGAATCATTATGGCTGGATTTCTCACACAAACTGGCCGATCAAGTGTTGATACCGTTGAATACGTATACAGGACAATTTCCAGAAATGAAGGTAACAACATATTACACAAAGAAACATCAACCCGCTTTATGTTAATTAGTGCATCAATTTTATATCATAAGTTAAAGCAGTGAAACGAACCAGAACCCAAGTTATTATTATTCTCTTTCTGTTTCGAAATTTATTATTAGTCATCCATAAGAGAAATATCGTACATAGCTGGAAATTCGAAGATTCTGAAAATTCGATAGATTTATTAATTTAACTTTACCTATTTAACCTATTCAATAAAAGCTAGTGGTGAGTATCCTGTGGCTTTCGCAAAGCATTTAACTGATCTAAATTGTCTTCTGATTTGCACTCTAACAATACACGAACGTTTATTTATTTAGATTGTTTGTTTATTTAGATATTCCTGAACCATACAAATTTTAAACCATACAAATTGTTTCATCAAAAAAGGTCAATTTTCAAGCTCGTCACCAACGTGCAATTGTTTGAGATCTTTGCTCTTGCTAGACCTTGCTAAACCTGTATTGTGTACAGGTTTTAAATCTTGAACTTGTTGTACATTGTGGTTAATTTTATAATATGCAATCTATGCTACGAGCAGACACAATCGCCAGTTGAACTGCGCATTGCTGTGGATTACATTGAATTCTGGTCTTCATTTTTCGAAGCATTTCTGTTGATGTAACAGCTTTTGGATGCCCACCTCCACAATGTTTTTTGACGCTACGATTACCATTGTAACGTGTAATGGCCCGATATGTATTGTTTACTATAATATATAATATATACCAATTTCAACCGTATAAAAAAACAACCAAAAACGCTGGTATCCTGTTATGAATAGGTTTTTGGAGATATTCTAATTTTAGACTCAAAGGCGTCTACGGTTTAGTTGAGTAATGCCAGTTTGAGAAGCTTTACTCGCTCGACTTGTCGATTTCTCGACTACTTGAAGTATGATATTCCTATGTAATGGAGCTCAAACCCGCCATCATATGCACGGCAACTGCTTATACTAACCATCTTCCTACGGCCGCCTTTCCATGCCAGATTTACAATGGTTACCGAATATGTTTGACTTTGACATATGTCACAAATCACAGGACATTAAAGCCAAGGAAACGAATATCATAAGCAAATGGTAATTTTCGATAACACAAATAACCCAGAGAGATCATAAAGACAGCCATATACTAAAGATTTGTAATCATAATTAGTACCGATATAACGTATCTCACCTCATAAAAACAATTTTTTGATTATTAAAATTAGTTAACGGCAACACTGATTAGCTTGTCGTGCAAACATGTCCCCTCAAAATATACCCTGTAGGTGTATTCTCAAAATTTTCTTAAACGGGCATTATAATTATAGTCTTAATTCCTTTTCAGAAAAAAGTCGAAAAGCGCAATAGAAAACTTATCGATTATGATGGCCAGCGTCATTCGTTTCAAAATCTACAAGCCAATGCTAACAAACGTAAAGATGATGTTAAATTGACCAAAGGACGCGAACAACTGGAGGAAGCCCGTCGTACATATGAGTTGTTGAATACTGAATTGCACGATGAACTGCCTGCTCTATACGAATCGAGAATATTGTTTTTGGTAACCAATTTACAAACTCTCTTCGCCACAGAACAAGTTTTCCACAATGAAACGGCTAAGGTTTGTAAAGACTATTCAAAGCCAAAGTTATGGTCAATAAAACAATATTTCAATCTCTTGCAGATCTACTCGGAATTGGAGGCGATTGTTGACAAATTGGCAACAGAATCACAA
The DNA here is from genome assembly GCA_019455685.1 of Philornis downsi. Taxonomy (NCBI): domain Eukaryota; kingdom Metazoa; phylum Arthropoda; class Insecta; order Diptera; family Muscidae; genus Philornis; species Philornis downsi. The sequence continues at coordinate 908,928 of JAHXMU010000800.1, forward strand.
CGCGGTTCAAATACTCTTAGAAAGCAAGGTAAGTTTTTTGGAAAGTAGCCTAGCAGAGAAATAGTTTTTAATAATGCATTTCTTACTTGATTACTTGCAGCAAATGCTATCAAAGCGTCCAGTCCTGTACAATCACCAGTCAAACAAATGAATAATGCTAATATCACCAATAGTAATCAATATCAAAACACTAATGGTTCTGCTAATCGTAAGTATACAGCATTTTGAATACCCCTTATAAAATTGTCCAAATTGTAGCTGCCAACGAAAAAAGAACTTTGTCGTTTGTAATTTCAAATAATAATTTGAATTTGAGTTTGTTCTTTTTAGTTTCTTTTTAAAATGTAAAACTAAAATCAATAATTCAGTTTGAATTGAGTTTTGAAACGTTTTAGCTTATTTCGAAATTTGTTTACTTATATAGAAAAAAATTTGATTTTGTTATATGATTTTGTGCTTTATTTTTTCTTTCTTCCTTTTTCGCTTCATACACGTCTTATTTTTAAATTGCTCAAAACTGTATCGAACAATTGAGAAAAGAATCACATATTGAAGAATCACAAATCCTTTAAATCTATTCTTTGCTATATACATACAAACATATATAATCGTTGTATTTATATCTATAGTAATCGCATACAATTATATAAGCATTCGCAATATTAGATATTCATTTTTAATTAGTTTAGTTTTAAATTACAACTATTGCTGAGAATCTTGCTTGTGTAATATGATGTGCTTGCTCGTTGGAACAAGAACAATGACTCTCGATCTTCTCTGCTCGTTGTTTTTGTTTATTATTTGAAAATATTGCGAAAACATTTCCAATTTATTTCGAAACATTTCCGAATCTGTTTATTTTGTATAATTTATTTGTTATGTAGTTTTGGCAATTTAAAAATACTTATCGTATTGAACAATTAACACCATTTTAAAATACATTCCTTTAGTTACTTTGTTTAAATGGATGCGGGAAGTAGAATAATTTTATCTTAGTTCCTAGTAGTACTACGGATTTTTGGTGTTTTTATTTTTACAAAATTAAGCTTTAAAACTATGATTCTATATGTATTCCCCTTATAGTAGTTTGGTAATAGTTTGTCATGTACTAAAAACCGGGATTTGTACAGCAATCCTAGGGCTATAGTTATGATACTACGAAGCAATGAAAAATTGACTTATAAAACTTCAGCTAACAACTATGGATACGATCGTCAATGTTTTAAGAGCAAGGACTATGAACTAATTGTATTTTTTCGTTTTTTTTTTCTTTTCGTAATTGCCAGCTGAATTGCCATAGTTAGTGACTAAAAATGACAAAGCGGCAAAATTTACACCAGTTCGGTTAAATTAAGTTCTAAAATTCATTGAATTGTTTAAAAGTTCCTTGCAAGTTATCCATAAACATGAACAAAACCATTAAAATTATATTAATAAGCAGTAAATAATCCTACTACGGATTAGTTAGTACCAGTGAACTTATCTTGACTTTTTTTCGAACACCTATCTAGTCTAGAACTAGTTCAAAAATGCCGTTGGTGCAATAGTTAATTCTCTGTTTTTTTAATTTTATTATTACCGAGTGTCTGCACGAAACTTCAGTTTCATTTCGGTTTTATTATTGTACAACAACTAACGACAACTAACTTTCGTCATTAATTCGATTTTTAACTGAAATGAAATTAGAAACGTAAATTGATTCTGTTTCTCTATCGAAACATAATGAAGCAGATATTTCAATTCGAGAACCTGACACCAAACCTAATGTGGTATTATTTCTTAGCGGAAGAAACAATGATGCGAAAGGTAAAAATGGTTCAAATTTATTTTCTAAATTCACTTAAAAATGTCTGTTTTTATGAATAGAAAAATTTCAAATGGAATACAAACAAAATGTTTTATGAATTGAATCAGAATCAAAATTGTTTGTAATTTTTATGAAATGTTTTGTAATGGATTTTTGAAACAGAAACAAAAATCAATACAACTTTGATTCGATTGTCAGAATCAGAATAAAAACCTTGTATATTGTTGATTTAAATTCCAGAAACTGAACTATGTTCGAATTCGTCCGGGAAATCTTACAAGAGCAAAAAAAAAAAAATTAAGGACTGAATCTTTACTGTCGTTGCGATACGAAGTTTAATGACCAATTCGTTGCCCACTTTTTGAGTGGTTTGGTATTTATCAAAACCAAACGTAGACTACTTTTAGTTAACAAATAAATGCTAAAACTGGGCAAATTGAGAATAATTTCTGGAGATAGATTTGGTGTTTATAGGGACATGTTTTTTTTTTTCAAACATATAGAATAGAGTTGATTGATCCTGGCGTATATTCAACGGCAATGATAAAAATTAGCATATAGTTCGAAATTCAATTAAGTTAGACAATAGAGAAAAAGTTGGAGCTTTTAATCAATCGTATGCGACTAAATAAAGATTTTTCATAATAATCTGATTTTAAGACATGGTATACTCTGTTGATACGATATCGATAGCTTAATGTATTTAAATTAATATAAATATATTTAAAATTGGCTTATCGCAAGAGATTTTCTACAATTATGTTTTAAAATAATTATTTTGATATTTAACAAAACCAAAGATTATTTATATACGATTATTCTTAAGTAGTTGTGGAGAAATGTTTAATTTCTAAAATTCGCAAAGCCTGTTATAGATAGTAGTTTTTGCCCTAAAACTAATACGAGTAAAATTAGGAGGAATTGCACCACTCTTAGTTATTAGGCTCCAAATCAGCTTTTTTATTAACTCCGACATTTCTATACAAAAATGTGTTAAATCGAAGACAAATGTTTTTGAGTAAAGTATTATACGTTTTCATTGTGGGTCATATTAGGCGACCATGGGTAAAATTAAGTCAAAAGTACTGATATAGTTGTTCTGCAAACATGAATGCGATTCTTCCAAGCTTTACACGGCAAATCAATCCATAATTTACGTCATCCAATTAGAAATTACATATTAAAGGTTGAATTAATGGAAACTGGATACATTTATGGGGGATCTCATAAGGATCAATCGTTTAATTTTTTTTATCAGTTTAGGTCTTTACAATTTAGTAACATGTAGAAATTCAGAGGAATTATTGAATTTCGGAAAATCTGGCGTTTATTGTTCGGCAAAAAATTACAAAATTACGATTTTACTCTGGGAGAAAAACAGCATACGAAGGCTATATAGTAGTATTAAGATCGGCAGTGTCGTCGACTTCCAATTGAATGAATTGCAGAATAAGTGAACCGTAACCCACCTGCCTTGCGTTCGGTCCTATATATCGGTTGTGGTTTTGGATCATTTGGGTAATTTGGAGTGTATCGATTTTTTAAATAGATAATTTGGCTATAGTCAAACAATTTTTCTCACTCGTCCCAAAATCAATTTTGAAAATCGGTTCCAAAACTTAAGCATCAAAACTAAATCGGTTTATATTTGTAGCCACTAGGAAAAACGATTTATTTGCGTCGAATCAACTGCGTAATATCTCTAAATATTGGTATATATTGATTGATATTACTGTTTACATCCTAAGATGTTTGTTGTCGATTTGTGGTGGCGAAAGATATTTTTTGAAAAACACTTAATATGTCAAAACAATAAATTGTTAGTTAAGTCGTTTTTTCCTTGTAAGCATAGATATATGGCACGTTTTTGACTCATCTATAGGAATTTTCTGTTTAACATCCACAAAAGTTCAACTTTAATATTTTTATTCGAGGCCAGCTAATTTGACCCATTAACATACCATGAAATCATTGTGGTAATTTATTGTGAATATTCATTATTTTAAGTATATCGAAATGATATGAAAAGTAGTTTTATTAATGGGACCTTCATTACCTTAAACATTTTATAATGTTTCTTATTTACCTATTTTCTTAAATATACATATAAAAAATGCTTAGAATTATCTACGAAACGCGGACATTTAACTGAAATGCGCCATGTGTAAGAATTGTCCGACGTCTCATCAATTTAACACAAAATAGTTTTAGACCAATTAGCACAATTTTAGAATCCGCGAATTGGAATTTGAATTTCCGAAGACGAATTTTCAGTTCCACCCTACTTACTCTCCATCTTTAATTCCAATCGTCAAAATAAGTGCGGAAAAAAAAACATTTGTTAATTTCCACCATCTCCGATTCAAATCCCTGATTTTAGTGATTCTGGCGGCGCAAAAACGTGTTGGGTCCAACGTAAATTTTGTTGTTTCTTGTATTTGCTTTAAAAATGTAATAAACAAATTAAAACAAAATGGAATTCATAACTTAAAATACGACTTTTGTACTTGGGACAAAGAACAAAGTGCTCCTCTTTCGCTTACCTTTTTTAAGCTCCCAAATTTCGTTCTCGCATCCTAAAACTAAATTATGGAATGTATTTTAAACAACAGAGGGTGTTATTTAAAGCGATGTATTTAAAGCCTTTTATTAGCTTCTTGTTTGCAAATTGCATGACTACGATGCAAAATCAAATTTTTACTTTATTTTTTTCCATTGTAATTTAATTTTAAGACAATTGAAACTTGTGTGTTTAACATTGCATGAGCTGAGTTTTTTTTCTATATTTTATTTCTTTCTATCTTCTACTCCTGCTCCTACTACTACTACTACTACTACTACTCTACCTGTTCATCCATGTTGCTGCTGCTAAATATGAAAAAAATTGAAACTTGGATTGATGAAATTATGAAATGAATTTGGTTATATCTACATTTCTATGAATATTTAAACTATAAATTGTTGCGTTTATTTGTTGTTATTTTTCTTTTGTTTTTTGTTTGTTTATTGGAATGAATTCTTCATATAATGTAATAACAAAAAAAAACTGAAAACTTTAACAATTATGCACCCACCACCACCATCACACCTACCAACCACTGCCACGACCACCACCCAAATCAATCGAAACAATTTTGAATACTCTCCTAATGAAATATGCAAAAAAAATATACGAAATGAAAACCAATCCAAAAACTAGCACCGTCACCCAGTTCTTCTTCCACACAAGAACCCAGACTTGATAACGTTTCTCCAACACCAGAAACATCTGCAGCGGCGGCGGCAGCCATCTCGTCAACCTTAACCAGTGGTACAAGATCCCAGGAGTCGAGCAGCAGTAATCTGGTGTGTGATGCCACAGCAGCGGAGGAGGGAAAATCACCGACCCCTCAGCTTTTGAATAGCCCAAATGCCAATACCAGGAAAGAGGTGGCTCAAGCAGAGAAGATCACCACCACCACCACCACCAAAGCCGCCACCCCCATTCCCCCGGAATCGAGCAAAGAAGAAATGGACCTGGACTTGAACAACACGACAACGATTACAAAACCAATGGCCACCATCACGACCGCAACGGAAGAGATCGTCAAAAAAGATCAGGAGCAGCAAATCAATGGCAATGACAATGAGGCTACAACGAACGGCAATGTCAAGGAGGACAATAACACCTCAATGAAAGCGATGACCTCAGAAGTCACCACCATCACCACAACGAGCAATGGCAATAAAGTAAATCCCACCACCATCACCACCTCCATAACCACCAGTACCACAACGACCAGTACCACAGCAGATGAATCGAATAAGAAACAATTAGGTAATGATCATTTAGTAACTCACAATCTGCCTAAATCTAGTAATAGAAGTAGTAACAAATTAGTTGAACCAAGTAAAAATCCATTCGAAGAAGACGACGATGAGGAAATTTACGAGATTCCTAAGGGTGAGTACGGCCAACAAAACCAGAAACATTTATCTAATTGGGTTCGATGTAAAAAAATCAAAATGAAAACCAAATTAATTGAAAGCACTGGAATGAAGCCTTCCTAAGTTGTACAAAAAGAAATATACTCGTGTCAATGTGCCTCCTCTGTGTGAATTTTGTCTTATGTTTGGGGAGTATTCCTTCATTGTGTACGTGTTTCTAAATATGGGGTGGCAGCCTTGTGCTAGCTAAGCGTTGCATTTTCATAAACTTGAAAGTAATTAAATGTCCTGGAACAAACGTGTTCAATTTTTGTTTTTATTAAAAACGTGAATATTTCTAACAGTTTATCGCTCATATTTATCATATTTAGAATAATATTACACTGCAAAATACAAAATTGAAAAAACTCGTGTTAAATGGTCTGGATAGTGTACACTAGGGAGAGTCTAGCTAAAAATAAAATCTGTATTAATAATTTTCATAATATCTCGTATGTGGATTAAGTGACCGAAAGGATTTACAAACCTGCTGTTGTCACGTTTTTAATGTTTCATTTTCTAAATTTCAATTATTCACTTTTTTTGTAATCTAATGTAATGTTAGTCGTATTGTGGGACATTTATAAAATTCTTTTAGTGTCTTGCAAAAAGAATGTTTAGAAGATTTATCTTGGAATAAACCTATCTCTGTGAAGTGTCATCCAAGGCACTTTTATACTAAAAGTTTTATCTAAGACGCTTCCCTATGCGGAAAGTGTCATCAAACAAACTTTTCTACATGAAAAATATCATCCACGACATTTTTCTATCATATATGGCATAAAAAGTTTCATCAACGATGTTTTATCTGTATGGGAATTGTCATCTAATACTCATTTTTTTATATGAAAGGCGACGTTCAAAATATTTTTCTATTTGAAACACGATACCTTTTCTATATAAAACGCATGCCTCGGAAGGCATTTTTTAATAAGAAGTATTACTCAAATTACTTTTCTTAATGGAAATTGTCACCTGTACGAACAGTCTAATCTGGCACATTACTCTCTATGAAAAGTGTCATCTGAGGCACATTTCTGTAAGACAAATGTCATAAAAGCCGTCCAAATCACTTTTCTATACTTTTTTAATACTTTTCTAAATGGAAAGTGTTATCTAAGACACTTTTCTTATGAAAAGTGTTAGCTAACGCACTTTTTATATGAAAAGAATTAGCTGAGATACTTTTATATGAAAGTACATTTTTTTTTGCACGAAAAGTATCACCCAATTCTGTTTTTTTTTTTCATATAAAAAGTGGCACCGAACATACTTTTCTATGCGAAAAATATTATTTAATAAAAGAAAACACTTTTTCACTGAACACAGACAGTGGCTATAAAATTGCAGATTTTATCCGGCACTTTTGGGATCTTTGGATGGTAACATGAGCAACAAAATTGTACAGAAAGGAGCTGTTTGATTTTCCATTGCATAAAAGTGTTCACAATGCGAAGAGCAAGTATCCATAAAGACACCAGGCTCATGTAACGAACGAACGATTGCGAAGAGATCTTGGGAAGTTTATTCTTGTTTCTCACCATTTTCGAATAGAAATAGTACCTGATGGCAATGAGTATATGTGCATATATTAAAGTTTGTAAATCTCAAGAAGTACCTACTGTACTTTTTTCCAAAAAATACAATATTGTCGCTTTGTTTTTATAAGATTTTGGTAGTATGCTTTGAACTTTATTCTAATTCCCGTTATCGTTTTGTTTGAAGAAACACTTTTTTCTAATAGGAAGAAAGTATATGTGCGTTGAAGGTTTAGTTTGCTTCTTCGCTTACTGGAGAAAACAAGTCGCATTATTTTTTCGAAGCAAGGTAGAAAACCTAATTTTTGCCGTTTAAAAAAACTTAAAAACGAAACAAAAAAATTTTAACCCCTTTTAAAAAGTATAAATGCCGCGAAAATGTCATCTTTCGGAGGAGGAGCAAGGTTTAATAAAAGGACTTGCAGAGGCTGGTTGGAAAATTGTCTAAATTGCATCCAGAGTTAAGAGACATCGAAATACAATTAGTAATTTCCTAAGTAATGTTGATGCATATGGGAAAAACCGCGTTCCGGTAGACCAACCGAAATTGATAGCCGATGCAAAAGAAGTATAGCTGTTGAAGATAATATGTCCTGTTCGGAAATAAAAGCTCATTTGAAGCTCAGTATTTCAAGAAGACGTGTAAATCAAATATTAATGGAAAATAAGCTTTTGGAATATACTTCTAGAATGCCTGTACCACGGTTATTGTAACGTCACATATCTGCCCGCTTAGTCTTTGCTGATAAATATAAATTTTGGTCTGACGAGTTCGAAACTCTGATATTTTCGGACGAAAAAAAAATTTAATTTAGATGGGCCAGACAATTGCAAAATGTATTTGCGCGATTTACGGCACCCACGCGAGACATGTCATCAACGTACGCACGGTGGCGGTTCCTTGATGATTTGGGGTGCCTTTGGTGTTGCTAGAAAGACTCCTTTATGCTTTCTTCCAACTAAAACTAATTCCGACACCTATATAAAGTTATTAGATGAAGTCCTCATTGAATTTGGTGATCAGAATTATGGAAATAATTGGATGTTCCAACATGACAACGCACCAATACATTCGGCGACTAAGACAAAGAAGTTTCTCGAAGACAAAAATATTCCAGTAATGTATTGGCCAGACCTTAACCCCATTGAGGATCTCTGGGGTATCTTATCTGCCAAGGTTTATAAAAATGGACGACAGTTTAATACATTGCAGTCTTTAAAAATGACACTGATTGCTGAATGGGAGACTATCAGCCCCAATATATTGAAAAATTCTATGCCAAATAGAATAACTCAGCTTTTAATAAATAAAGGAAAGCATATTAAGTATTAAAAATATCTAAGACGGAAAAACACTTAGTAATTTGACGTAGATTTAAAACGCACATAAACTTTTTTCCTATGAAAGAAAAACATATCTATTTGTTTATGTAGTAAAAATTGTTAAGAGCAAATTAATATTTTTAAGTTTTGTTAATTTTTGTATTATCCCTTTAAAGAAAAATAAATGTTTTGAATTAAAGCTATTTTTTGTATAAATTTAATTAAACTTATTAACGCACATATACTTATTGCCATCAGGTACAATTATTGGATGATAGGTGCCACAAAACTATTGAATATAGCAGGTAGTATATGTGTTTGGATGTCTGCATTGATAACATTCATCCGATAGCATTAGAGTATGGCTGGTTTAGGTTATGGAAATGATTTCAAAAACAGTACAATCAAAGGGCGAAAAATAACAGACAAAGCATTTGGTGTCTGGTGGCGTTTCGACATGGAATGACTCATACAGGAAAGACTCAAAATCTTGTCATAGATAACAACCTAATAAATTCAATATTTGAATGTATTTGACAAATTCGTCAAACCCGGGATTTTTACCAGTGTGTTAATGTAAAAATTGTATACAAGATCTCATTCATAAAAAAGTTTTCCACCATCCATTTTTCGTACTAAAATCGTAGGTTGTCTTCTGAATCCATTCCGAGACGCATAAATGTCGTAGCATTTTGTATATATTTAAAACGTTACCCAAAATTTCTAAGCCTAATAAATTGGAATATATTAGAAAACTCTTTGGTGCCTTTTTGACCGGTTCGATTTTTTGAAGGAAATCCTTTTCTGGCATTAAGCTATAACAAGTTTTTTGTTCCCAGATAGCTACAAATTCGCGTTTGTAAGCTCACCAAAGAGAACCTGAAAGTCTTATTTAAGTTTGTGAAAATTGGTTTGTGTTCAATATGTAACCTACCTACCTTCGTATGGACTAATCATAGAATTTCCCTTGAACTGTTTTGCAATTGTACAGCAAGTGTTTGTGTGTTTCTGTTTCTATTTCTATTGAATTGGTTAAGGTAATTTTTTTAAATGTCCAAAATTTCCAAACACTCCTGGCCTTGGCTTTCTGGTATTACACCCAAAAAAAAAAAATATATTGTATATATATTTGTAAATTCGGTGGAGCATCGTGTAGATACAGCAACAAAAACACAAGTAAGCATTAAAAACGGGAAAACTTTTGTGAATATCTTTCATAAAACAAGGTACGGTGGGAAAGGCAAGTTTGATAAAGGTCTTGCAAATTTCAGATTTCTCTTAATGGACTCGAAAACAAAAAAAAAAAAAAAAAAAAAAACAAATGATCTTCCGAGTAAAGCGGGTAAATTTGTGTTTGTCCTTTTTCATCATTATTTATTGCAAATGTCATCAATTTTCTTTTGTACCAAATACAATATTCATCCATTACAACAATAAATGCTTTTGAATATCGCATTATCCTCTCCTATCCGCCCCCTTCAAAAAAAAAAAGAAGACTAAGGGAAACACAAAGTTAAACTGAAAGTCTAACAACCAAAAAAAGTTACCGGCATGTGATGTTGTTTGTTAAATAACCTCTACTAAAACCAATCAACCAACAATAAGCTGTACAATATAAAATAGCAACAAATATGACTGACTGTATTGTACAATGTTGATGCACCCCCTAGACCCATCATCAATGGGCCTATGAACGAAAAGCGCTTTTAAATGTTTGTGCCAAATTTAGTTGGAAAGCTAAGCAAAGTGAAACATCTTAACTTCCGATTTAACAAAACATTATGTTCTCTTTGTTTCCGATTAGATGCCACTACTACCGATTTGCCACCGGGTGTTCTATATCGCGTCAAGGCCACTTACGGCTACGTCAAGGAGGACGTTGATGAGTTGAACTTTGAAGTTGGTGATATTATTCGCGTTATTGAATACGATGATCCCGAAGACCAGGTAAGGAACGATAAAAAGTTTTTGCAAAAGATTTTGGTTTTCAATGAGTTCAGTGCTTTTGAGCGTGTTGTGGTAATGCAATTCAGCAAATAAATCAAAATTATTTCAATTATATGAATAGTTTACATAAAACAAGAATTATTTATTTCCTATTTACTCTTTAGAATTTAGAAAATTTGTTAAACTAAGTAAATTGTGGAATTTGACAAACTATTCAAAGTATTTTACAGTATTACTTAATAAATATCTTATTTGTGAAATTTGCTATATTTAGCGTTCAATTGTTAGGAAAAATATTCTAGTCCTATTCTATTAAATTGATCACACTCAATATCGATTTACATATTTTCTTAAATTATCAATTTTAGTCAATTCAAAAAACAAAAAAACAAAATGTTCATGAAATTTGTTATTCAATTTATTTTACCATCATTAATCAATTTCTTTAATGTCCAATTTGTCAACTTTTTGAATGAAATTGAACAAGTTTTTCAAATTTGCCAAATCTATTAAAATTATCGAATTTAGCTTGTTATAATTTATGAATTTGGTAAACTGAATTAAATTTATTTAAAGTAATTTCACTAAATTCAGAAAGCTTATAAAATTCTGTAAATTTAATGAAATTTTGTATAACGGTTTGATCAATTGATCGAATGTATTAAATTTATTAAATTGATTAAAATTTATGGGTTTTGTTAAGTTTGCCACTACAGATATCAAATTTATCATACTATATATAAGTATATAAAAATATGTAAAAATTGCAAAACTAGTAAATTCATCAAATTTAGGAATGTAGAAATTTCAATCAAATTCAAATTAAATGAAATTCCAAATTTAAATTTACCTAAATTTATCTACTTTATCAATTATAACGAAAGTAATCAAATTTGTTGATTTTTTGCAAACTGTTTTCCAATTTCGACAAAATTGTTAATCAAATTTCTCAAACTTGCTGCTTCATGATATTTATTAAATTGATGAAATTTATCAAACTTATATGTTGTAGCATTGTAGCAATTCACCCAATTTATAAAATGTTTTATCAGTTCTATTTTATTTTCTTCACATTTATCAGAAAATCAAATTTGTCAAATCTACAAACTCTATTCAATATATAGAAAGGTTGACGTTCGAAGTGTTACTAATTAAAAATGCTGTAATTTTGTCAATTTTGATTTTTTTTTTATTTAAAAACTTCAATATATAATATATCGTAGACACATTTCGAATTTTAAGAAAAATGTGCAGTTGTTCGATGTTGCCACCTTTAACGGTGATAATTGCATCCAGTCTGTCCGGGAAAGCTTCACAAGGCCGCACGAATGCGGCGTGATGGTTTTTGTCCCATTCTAGGCGGAAAGCAATGTTTACCACATTGACCATCTCACATTTTTTAGTAGATACTATGACATGCAGAATAGACCATATGGAAAAGTTCACTGAGTTTAAGTCCGAGGAATATACTAAAATGACCATTGTTGTGAAAAAATGAAGCTGGGAACTTGTTTGTTAACATGCCGTAAAAAAATGTTCATCGGGAAAGACCACCAACGTGCAAGTGTTTTAATTCCTTTCCTCTCGCAAGGCGAACTTGCGTTCCATGCTATGAGTAGACACATTGAAATTGTTCGCCAAATATACTGCGCATTGTCGTGGATCATGTGAAATTCTGATATTAATTTTTCGAACCATTTCTGACGGTGTTGTTGTTTTTGGATGAGCACCTCCATGGCGTATTTTAATACTACCTACCAGTATCATTGCAACGTGTAATAGTCCGATACACAAGCATTTCAAACGTAAATTTTATAGCTCATTAACAATGGCTCGTGGCGATTTTCAGCCAAATATAAAGCTATAGCACTGTTTCATTTGAATTCCATTTCCATATCTTTTTTATTTGACTAAGTTTTTTGAATCCGCCCAAGGCTTGGAATTGAAATGCTGAATGAAATAATAAATGAAATGAAATGAATGAAATAATAAATAAAATGAGCCCTTAAATAATGAAGATGTACCCAAATATAGGGGACTGAACATACTTTTGATTGATAATCCACAATCTTCGTGTATGTAAACCATTTTAATTTTGGTTTAAATAATATAGTGGCTGAATATTAAATTTCAAATATACTGACATATAGCTGTGTTTCAAACTTCATTGCAGTATATCTTGAAAGCTAAAGTAGACATGCCAAAATTTAAAACGATTTAATAGCATTTCATTCCCAGAATAATACAAGCGGAAACTTTCAGCAAAATAAAAAAAAATATATGTTTTTATGAGTTTGTTAACATTCGACCTTTTTCCTTCATCCTTAAAATGCTAGTGCCAATTTCGAAAAACTGTTTCCAGTTAAAGAATTACCATAAGTCAGATTGCGATCTCAAATCCTCAAAAAATTGTGCTGCACTATAACATCCATAAATTTTTGTCAAATCTTATCTAATTTCCCAGATTCTTTAAACTAATCAAGTATGCGAATTTATCAAGTTTTGCTAAAATTTATAGTATTTATTTACTGGTCAGAATAATTTTATGAATTTTTAAATTATTCAAAATTAAAAAATGTTAAAATTGTACAAAATTTGAAATACAATATACTGCGTATATAATTCGTTTTTTTTTTTTTTAATATTTCAAATTATTCAAAACTAATTAAAACACTTCAAATATGCAAAATGTACAAGCTAAGCACTCATTACAATTTTCAAATATTCCATATATTCCAAAATTCCAAATATTCGGAATGTTTCAAATTTTCAAAATATTCCAAACATTCCTGGTAATCAAAATATCTAATTTAGTAAAAATTGCAAAATTCAAGTTAATATAATCAAAAATTATAATCTGTAATAATACCTGCGCTCACAAGAAAACACGACTTAAGTGGAGTTAGGACGAATTCAGTTTGTTGTTCGTTATTATTATTAAAATTATTTTGCCGCATATTTACACACAATCCCCATTCCGAATTTCGATGTAGTTCACAAGTTATAGCAATTTCTCAAAACAAAGAAATATTTTTTGTTATTATTGTAACTGTCCTTAAGGCAAAATTTCGTATCTTTCGAAATATAACAAATTGCCATAATGCTGATTTTTCGAAAAACACATAGTATCTCAAAACTATAAATTCTAAGTTAATTCGTTTTTTATTGTGAGCACAGATATGATAACTTTATATATTGAATAAGTGAGAACAAGTTTTTTGGCTATTATTGTTTCGCATGATATCAAATATGGGCGATTTCAAAATTCCATATTTGATATCATCATGTTATAACAAAATCCCATAATACAGACTTTTTAAAAATTGTTCCCAATCTCAAAACAATAAATTTCGTGCTAAGCTGTTTTTCTTTGCAAGCTCAGATATGTCGAAAATATTCAAAACATTTAAAACATCCATAATATTCAAATTATTCAAAATAAGTGGAATATTCAATATTTTCAATATACACAAAAGATTCAAAATGTTCAGAGATTTTCAATATAATTAATATTGTATATATTGAAAACATTAAGAATTTTCAAATTATTCAAAAATTTAAAATATCCAAAAACTAAAATTTGTCAGGGCGCAGCATTTTGCCAACTATTGTATTTACCGCATCGATTTTCTTCAATTTTCCATTATATTTGATTAAATCATATTTGTGGTTATCTGTGTGACCAACCTTTAGCCTAGTTTGTCGAGTTTGTCCAGTTGCGAACATTGCCTTTTTCCTGCTTGGTGCAAATGCATGAGTCCTTTCTAAATGTCCCATTTCGTATCAGATTCATCAATGTCATATCTAATATAGTTTTTCATTACAAATTTACAGGAGGAAGGATGGTTGATGGGCGAGAAAGAAGGTACTGGCGAAAAAGGTCTCTTCCCCGCCAACTTTACAAGGCCCATCTAAGGAAAACGGAGACCATGCCCTCTCGGCGCCCACAGCAACAGAAACAACAACATCAACAATCAAGTGTAACAGCAACAAACAAAATATCCAATTAAATTGTATTCAATGAGCAGCACACATAAAAAATAATTATTTATTTAATTTTAGAACAACAAGAAAATTTCATTATGGTTAAAAACAAAGAAAACTAAACAAAAGTATAAAACCAAACAGCCAACAACAACAATATTAGATTAAAACCAACAAGAACAACAGTAATAACGGTAATAATTAATAGACGTATAAATCTAAACACCAAACCAAGATTTTTTTTTAAAGAATTAGAGAAAATACGTTACGGAATTTCAAAATGTTTCATTTTGATCGTAATCCCGATTCTAACAATGGGTCGTTGGTTATAATTTATATAAATTTTTCTTCTTTTGTCTCTATCATATATAAATATATATATATATTCAACAATTTTGTTTGATTCTTATGTGTAATTAATAATTTATTCCTATTTTATTTCTTCCCTCATTTTGTTTTTGTTTTTAATTCTTAACACGAAAACTACAAAAAATGCAAATATTAAAAACAAAATTCGTTGATATTTAGATAAAAACTAAATTGGAAATCGGTCTTGTTTTAACACGGCGAGCTTCCAAAGAAATTTTATTTTTTATATAGAGAACCAACCAATGAAACAAAAACTTTCAAAGTAAACAAAAAAAAAAAACAACAACAACAAATATTTTGCAACATTTGGCCAAGTAATAACATTAAATTAAATTAAATTTACACATACATACAAATATACAAATCACATAATTATTGAGAAAAAGTCTTAGATTTTAAATGATAAAAAAGAACTTGAATAATGCAAGCATAAAATCATTATTAATTGTTATTGTTAATTTAATAATTTAAATAAAAAAAACCAAAACAAAACAAAAAAAAACACAACCAACAAAAATATTACATCAGTTCTTTATACGAAAACTGTTTAAATAACAAATTTACATATAAATGAATGACGATGATGATAATTAAAAATTGAACGGACGAAAAATATATCATTTTTAAAATTTAACATTATTTAAAAAAAAAAACAACAACAACAACAAAAATAATAAATGCTTTGATTCTTTATCAATTTGGCTTTTGGATTGGTTTGTTCAGCCTGCCTGCTCTTGCTTATGCTGGTTTTCTTCACAAGTTCTTTGTACAAACGGTTTTCATTCATATAATGGGTGCTTTCAAAAGTTTCTTCATTAAAAAAATTATGGTGCAAATTTGAAAGGAATTTTATTTTTTTATTTAACAGGAATTTATCTTTGGGACAGGAAATCTAGGAATTTTATTGCAAAATAAGACGAAAACACACTCTATAGAAGAGCAGCAAGAATTTCTTTGCCAAACGTTGTAAAATTGTAGAAAGATCGAACTGCTCTTTAGATCCTGGGCTTTTAGGTAATTTGTAATTTTTCGCATTTAGTATAGTTTACACGCTATTCTATCAACTATCACCGAAATTTGAGGATACATTTTGTCATTTTCCTATAAACGATGAATGCATCCACTATATTATTAACTGTTACGATTCTTCATTTACAAGCACTTTTGAATTTTAGGATAATACTTTTTTTCCATTTGATTGCAAATTAGTTCACAATAGGAAATATTGTGCGGAAGGTCCCTAAACTTGATTGAAGAGATAGGAAGTTTACTTTTCAAGAAGTGACAATTTGTCCTATTATGGTAAAAGATTTTCCGGAAGTCGTCGAAAACAGAAGTAAAATCTTATCGATGCTATTTACCAACATTTAATCCTAGATCGTACTAACCTCGTGCAATTTTAAACGAATTGGGCACCAAGGAATACTCGTAGCACATTGACTTGACCATCCAATATCTATGCTTCTCTAGCAACTCATATGAAGGTTGTATCTAACGTTATTTCTGTATCCTCGACACTGCAATGAGTGACGGCAGATCGACGTTAAGCTAATTGAAACAATAAACTAGTTTTAAGTTACGCTTTATTGACCCAGGGACTTTGTCAATTATACCTCGAATGTTTATAGAAAATAACTTCCGTTTGTTATTTCAAAGGAGAAATTATGTTAGTAGTCCGTTTGTTAAATTATTAATTAAATTCTTTCTGGCTCCATATGGAATTTTTTCAAATGCTAATGAAATTTTTCAATAAAACCAGACTAAATATGTCAAAACATAAGGGAAATTTTATAACATGAATCTATTTATGTAGACTAGTTTCAATTCGTATTTAACATAAACTAAACGTACAAATTAGAAGACGTTCAAAAAATATACAAACGACCAGGCAGACGCACATGATAAAAACCAATCAAGATTCAGGGTTAATCCATTTATCCTACATTTATGTTGGTTCATGTCGGATTTAACACATCGAGTTAAAACTGTTGTCAGGTCCACTGTGAAAACAAAATTTAATTATCCGTTTCACCAAATTGTTTACAGAATAAAATACGAGTATTACTTAATAATATTCCAAATATTCACGTTCATTAATTTTATTTATGTACTTTAAACATATCTATGTCAAAATATTTCAAAAATTCAACTCAAAATTTATAGCATTTTTTGATCCGATTTGCTATACACGATCTAGTACATATTTTCCAAAAAGGTGATATCTATCCAGCCATCGTTTTGAAAATTACTCTAACTAGGTTTATAATTAAACCATTTTACTCACACTATTTCGGTGATAGGAGGAGGGAGTCTACCTACCCTAGACAGTGTGTAAATCAGCCAACAAATGTGTGTTTTGTATATCAATTTACAAAAAAAAAATAAGGAATCACTCTAACTTGATCCCATTGTAATATAGTAACAATTTAAAGAAAATCAGAAGTATATAAGGATCCTAACACTGAAGTTAACAAAAATGACTAATTTTGGTAAAGTTTGTATGCCCTTGAATAACAGCATTTTTACTTCCAATGGGGTCTACCGCGACATACTCGTTCGTGGTACATCAAGGGTTTCAGGGTTGCTGGTTATTTAACGTTGGGTAAACTCTAGTAAATAGTTGGCATATCAATCGCCGTTACAGATATGTTGCCTGCTAGTACGCATAACTCGAATTGCATTCATCTGAGTTATCAGCTATATGAAATGCACAATAAAATTTATATTTTTTTACAACATTTTCGCAAAAGTTTCCAGAAATACGATATACTCGTATCGTGAGTACAAACAAGTTTTGTCTTAAATTGCTCATTTACTGTGAAAAACGGTAAATTAGGTGTTACTCAAAATAATGTCAGTCGTTTTATTTTTTCGCATTTTTTATCTTTTAAGATTTCTTCATATAACAGACCACGTATCACCGATCAGACAAATTTCACCTGGTATTATAAAGCAAAAGTACGAACAAAAATTTAGGACGCTTTAGTCAATGAATTAGAAGTTTATAGGGTAAATTGAATTTCGGAAAATCTGTCTATCAGTATGGGAGGTAGCCCGTTTACAACCTGTTGAAAATATTATGATATGTCAAAATTTAAGATGTTTCATACATTTTTATCATGTCTACCGGATAAACAGATGAGCACAAACGCTCAATTGGCTCAATCGAAATCATGAAAAACATTTTGAACAAAAATGTAGCATCTAAAACTACATTTTTGTCGTATCAAAAGATATATAGCTTCGTTCGCTCGGATGAATATACCTATATAAGAAGTTACTTTATTTCCAGGTATACAATATGACAGTCATTTATTGCATGCACAGTGATTGAATTCAAAGTTTCTGAAGCTACATTTTTATTATTGCACCATAATTTTTCTTAAATGAAGTGTTTTTTTTTTTAAACAAAGTTTTGCCACTCTTTTCTTCGGACTAAAATAAAGAAAAAAATGTTTTTGGAATTTGTGTGGTGGAATGCAGAATTATGGAAGGCATGTTTGGCGCTAAAAGTTTTGGAGAAACGGATCTGAGCGAATATCTTCACTGATTTAAGCACGATGTTACTCCATCAACAGACAAACAGTAATAAAAAAAATACGAAAAGAAAGACGTTTACATATTTGAGAATTGGCAAAATCAATCGGTATCTGAAAAAGATAAAACGAAATCGATCAGAGTAACTACGGAATTGAAAAAAGCAAAATGAAATCGATCAGAGTGGTAACTACGGAATTGAAAACATTCCAAACGAATTCTGTGACAGGCCTGAATGTTATATTTATTTTGATATATATTTAAAATAAAATATTTCTATATTTATATGTTTTGTGAAACTATCAATGCGAATAGTAGGGGGAACATTTCATAATAACACAAACTACTTGTTAGAGGTAATCTCTTACAAGACAATTGAAATTGTAATTAATATTAAACATCCAATTTTTAATCTTACATCTAAATCGAAATTTTGTAGATTCAATGAACTGGACCGACTTTTATTTATGGTGCGGAATGTCAGTTTGGGAAGCTTTGTCTAGAATTTCCTATAACTCGACTCTACTCCAAGTAGTTGTCTACACATCATGATGACCACCGCAATAAAAGAGAGATGGTGTTATCAGATCTCTGAATTATACTCGGCCATTAGTATGACATTGTTTTTAATTTGAGCAGCCATATATTAGGGTTAAGTGGAAGGTCCCATGTTTGCATGTTTTTGTTGTTTAGAAATCAGTTTTTTTTCTTTTTTAAAATGATCTACTACAAAATCGATTTACTACAAAAATTGAAAACTAACTAAACAATAGTAAACAAAAATCGAAAGATCTGCCGTTTCAATTTCAGATGAAAATCTTAAATGGAGTCTTCATTAGAATGGTGTTTGATGCTTTTTGAATTTTTAACAAAACTACAGAGTTTTCGCTACACAAATTTGAAGTTAAGAAGTTATGTGAAGTTAAGGAGTAATTGCGCAAAGAGAGTAACGGAAGAACGGGATCATCCTATTCTCTTGGCTCTCTAATCATCTCATTTTTGATTCCAGAGCGAAATAATTAATCTTTGTTTTGTATACCTAAAAAAAATGACATCTATCCAAGCAAATCTCATATTTTGCCAACGAAGATAGATTTTGAATTTTACAAAATTCATGTAGCAAAAATCTTCAATGAAAACCATGACGTTAGAAGCAGAAAAAATGAGACCCTTTATGCATAAAGAACCCAATAGTGATTACCAATCGGCCGAATACATTTTCCTTTTTTTCATTTCGTATTGGTTTTAGGGGCGATAAACTTGTCATATGTTGGCAAATTTCAATGATAGGACATTTTTAAAATGTACTTTCTCCTGTAGTGATTGTTATCAATGTATTTCCTATATGGAATAAATGGGAAAATTCTAATTAGAGCTCTTTGACTGTTATTCAATTCTGAGTAACCTGCGACAGAATTTCGCAAGCGACTCTTGACTTCCGATGTTAAGTCAAACGCTCCCTAGTAACGCCATGGAAACCACTTTAATCCAATTGGCACATCAGAACTAATTTCTGTCTTATAAGAAAGTTATTTTCTGCATACCATTGTGTACACTTTTTGGTGCTATTTCAATTTTGCACAAAAACCATCACTGATATAAATGCAACACTAAGGCAACGTTATTATCGACCCACATCTGACATTAGTTAAACGGCTGTTTTACAAAATTTGCTATACACACGAAATGTCAAAACCGAAAGTGGCGCCGTTCCATCTCTGAGAATTCAACGGGCCTGGAACTCCGCTTGTACGTTGTGTTGTGTGTGGTAATAAAGAGGAAAATTTTCAATTTAAAGATCCATAAAAGTGATAAAAACCGTAAATTTCGACCCGAGTTCGTTAAAAAAACAACGAACAAAATGTAAATTAAGCAAATATCTATGGAATAACAGTGAAAATAGAAAGAATAACGCACAAAATACGATAAAGAAGCATGTGGAAAATTTCATATTTCTTTTTTGGTGTAGTGTAGTTTTTTCATCCACTACTTCTCCATATATTGGGGCTCGTCATTTTTTTCGCCAAAGCGGAGCTAAGAAAAGGAGAAAAAAAAAATAAAATACACGGAAAGAGGGAGAAATATATGTATTGAAAAAAGAGCACGGTAGGAAGAATTGAGAGCCTTTTTCTGCCTGAGAAGAAAAGAATAATCAAATAAGTGAAAAAAAAGTTGGAAAGAAAAGTGAAGTGATCGAATAACGACGAGATGAAAAAAGTGGAATTTTTACAATTAAAGTTGAATACTGTTAATGTAATTTAATTGCATGTGAATAGAGTGATTAATGGACGGAAAAAGATTCCAATAAGATCGGTGTTTTTCGTAAGGGAGAAAAATCATCATACGTTGTCGTCGCCGTCGTTGTCCAGTGAAGAAGTCAACAGCCGGGGTGACAGTAGCCGTGTGTGTGTGCGTTTGCATGACTCGGTTTCCATTTGCGAATTAGAAAAATATGAACAATTTAGGGGCGAGCATTTTTGTACTGTTTTTGGTGATTGGGGTGGGGAGTAGCTTGTCGTATGTCATGCCAATAGTAGGACGAGAACTTCAGAATGGACGAATAGAGAAGGTAAAGGAGACAAATAACGGCCGGCTGGAGAGACCAATCTCGGACACATTTCGCCTTCTGTAATAAATTTCTACGCAAAATTACATTATGAGAATTTTAGGTATATAACAATAGAAGTATCCAAGACATGACGAGTCAATAGAAATGTGTGTACACAGTCAACTCTCTGTGTTGCGCTCGGTCTCTTTATGATATAGTTTATAATTGAAGTGCTATGTTCAATTAGTTTTTTGCTAAATGCTTAACTTTTCCTGCTTCTCCATCTTATACATATATATATGTATGATCCCCCAATTCTTTATTTAATATTCTTTTCAGTTGTTCATTAAACGCTGGCTCCTCTTCCTCTTCTTTCGTTCACTTTTTGGGAACCTCGCCCTGCAATATGTGTATTCGTGCGCAGTGTTGATAATAACGTGAGCGAAACGACACACACAAATGCACTCACATACAAAATGACCTAAGAGAGATAGCGAGAGTGATAAAAAATGTCACGCTCATCACGTCTCTACCCTCCTCCGTATCCAAAACGTAGCGAACAAAACTGTCATTTTAATGTTTACTTTACGGCAGTCGATAAGGCAGGCCGTCTGGAAAATGAAGAAAGGCAAAAGCAACAACTTTGGCACAAGCTAATGTCACGCAATTTTTGCTACTTTTTTTCCTTCGTTCCCAAAAGGTTTCCTTGTTTTCAAATCGCCTCCATCATGTCTCTCCACCCACTGCCCCTACCGGAAAGATGAAACAAAGTTCTTAACCTGCGTACATTTGTTGTTGCAAATTTCGTACTTCATTGATAAATTTTGAAAATCACTTGCAGAAATAGTGAGAGCAGAAATAAGAAGAAAGGAAGAGAACAGTTATAGAAAGCGAAATATAAAAATTGAAAATAAACAGAAACCAAAAGAGCAAAAGCAAAAAAAAGGGTTAAAAAATGCAAAAGCAAAAGATGTGACGAGAATAATAAAAATTATATTGTTTTCGGGAAGGAATACTACATTCTTGACAGTTCATAAGGACGTCGCTCTTTTAGCTTAGCATAATTTTTGAGAGTGTTTTGTGTTTTGTATGTTTAATTTACTTTAGAAGGGATTTGTACATGTCACATTGGGAAATAAGTGCTGAAATTAGAAAAACCTAAAGCCATTGGAAAACGCAGTAGAAGAGAAATACTTTCCATTTATAAAAAAAAAAAAAATAGAAAAAAAATTTGTGGCAAAACGCTTTGTTATACTACATATGTGAGAAACTTCGCCATCGCTTTCTCCGTCGGTTTGAGATCAGCATCGCCAACAGGATATCAACCACCCAGCCATCATCACCAAAAACAGCTGCAGCGCTCTTCTTAAGATTAGATAAACAATTTTTTTATCCCAAAACATCGCGGCAGTCTTGTTTTCTTTTTCATAATTTGTAAATAATTGGCGAAATATAAACAAAGTTCGTTTCTTATCGTTGGATTTGACAGGCGAAAAACATATTTGGATACATAACGGTAAGTACTTGTTCATATAATCATACAACTGAGTATAAGCACTGATACAGAAATTAAAATAACCTCTTCTAATACGATGTGCGAGCAAGGCAAAAAAAAAAATACTTCCAACAAGTTCTCCGCCACAGTTTTTTATAATGTTGCTACAAACGGATCAGAGGGCATTGTCCGTTGCCTTGAAGTGGAGTTAATATTCTG
The DNA here is from genome assembly GCA_019455685.1 of Philornis downsi. Classification (NCBI taxonomy): domain Eukaryota; kingdom Metazoa; phylum Arthropoda; class Insecta; order Diptera; family Muscidae; genus Philornis; species Philornis downsi. The sequence goes on from JAHXMU010000800.1 coordinate 931,661, forward strand.
GTAGTTATTGATCAAGATTGATAAAAAAGAACTCGGTTTAGCGTCATTGGCACACTTAAAAGACGAAATAGAGGACACACCTGTATGCTGTTACCATGCAGATACTGATTAAAAGTAGGCTCAATGGAATTCCGTTTGGTTGGGGTTTGTCTTTATTTCTACTCAGAAATATGTGAGTGAAATATGGATTAGAAAATAGAAAATGTAAATGAAGAAATAAAGCAGCCTTTCAGAATTCTTGTTTTAAACAAACTATGAAACATTTTCAAATATTTGCCTTACAAAAACTTGCATCACTGTCAAATGCCAAACTTTCCACCTTTGCATTTCGTCTGAGGCCAATGCTGTAAAAGAAATTGACAATGGGAAATTTATGTAAACGGGAACCAGTTTTCATTTTAAAACCTGTGGCTTGCTTTGTGTTCATAGGAAATTATCGTCCGTTTCTTATAGAAAAGATGATTTGTTGAGAAAGAAAAATTATAAAAAATTTTCCGACAAAAAAACAAAGAAAATCAAAGACTACTTTGATTCAAAATACAAATATTTAACAGGTACTCTTAAAACATAGTGTTACAACACCCCCTCCCAATATGACAATCAAAGTTGATTTCGAATTTTAGTAAAATTTGTTTCATCTAAAGATTTTGTAAAAATATCCTCAATTTAATTCTTTGTTGAAATTGGTTTAATGCTCAGATTTCCTTTCATGTGGTGATTTCTTATGAATTGCTGCTGCATATCATAGTGCTTAGAACGTTTACATTCCGTATTTTGAGCCATTGCAATACATCCGGCATTATCTTCAAATATAGTTACAGGATATCCTTCACCAACAATTTCAAGATCTTGCAATATTCCTCTTATCCACAATCCGTCAGAAGCAGCATAACTGAGGGCAACATATTCTGTCTCATTGGATGACATGGCCGCGGTTGATTGTTTCGTAGTTGACCATTATACTGGAATTTCAAATACAAAGACGAAGCCACTTTTAGGTTTCCGATCGTCCAATCATGAAGCTCAGCCTGCATTACCATATCCAATAAGGGTTCCAATCTCTGCTTTCTCTTGCATACTAATTAGATTTCTTTAGTGCCTTTCAAATATCGTGATGCTCGTTTGAGAGACTTCCAATGTATTTCTCCAATATTTTGTTGAAACCTTCCCGTGTAACCAATTGAATAGCAAATGCCGGGCACTCAGTATTATTTACATTAGGTTACCCAATAACTCACGATGCGATTTATCGCATTCATCATTAGCTGTAATTGACAACTGAAGTCCTTTTTCCGTAGGCGTTTTTGCTATACTACATTCTCCCGTTTCAAATTTTCCAATAACTCTCTAAATAACAGATTCTTGTGAGAGCATTACTATACCGTCCTTTTGGTTGTATTTGAACTTAATACCAAAGTAACGTTTTGAATCTCCACAATTGAACAATTCGAAGTCTTTAGATAATTTGTATTTCAATTCTTCAATTTCTTCTGCATTATTACCAGCAACTAAAATATCATCTACATATAACAGAAGAAACATCATACTATTGTTCTCAAATCGGAAATATAGGCAGTTACCATGTTCAGAACAAATAAAGTCCGAATTCAAGATTTGTAAATTAAATGTTTCATTCCTACATATTGGTGCTTGCTTTAACCTATACAATGACTTTTAACGCAGAAAACTTTGGTACTGGCAAAAAATCTCATCGTAGTCCATATCCCTTTGCCACAATCCTGGCCTTGTATCGTGCGAAAACACCTGCTTGGATGCTACGGGTCTTATGTTACGTGGGCATTTGACAAGTTTCAAGACCTTATTTTTCTCCATCGACGCTACCTCTTCAACTGCAGCAATCATTGTAAAAGATTATAGCATTTTAAATTTTCATCGTAAGTGGCTGGTACCTTTGAGTCTGCGGCCTCAAATAAGGACAGGTAGTAGTCGGAAAACTTGCTATTTGGTTTTCTGACCCTTTCACACAGCCTTGGCGATCATCTAGCTTTAAACGCTTTTGATCCGGCAGCCAACCGTAAGCACGGCAACCGATTTTTCTTAATTTTGACAAGTCAGGCTTTACCAAACCACATTTCAGCAGGGGCTTTTAAAGTTGATAAAGCTTTATTGGGACTTCTATTTGCAAGACACGCGCTTGTACCAGCTTCCAACAGCAAAGCTCTAACCCTTTCAACAATCGTCCGATTTAGCCTTTCAGCAATACCGTTTTGTTGCGGTGTGTGTGCAATTGATTCGCAAATCTGAATTCCTTTGTTTATGCAGAATGATATCATACCTTTAGATTAGTATTCCCTTTCTTGATCAATAGTGAGCTGACTTATCTTTTTACCAAACTTTAACGTTACCATCGCTTCATGTTCCTTGAATTTTTCAAGAACTTCAGATTTTTTCTTTAAGAGATACACCATTACAAAATGCGTATAGTCGTCAATAAACATTGCGAAGTATCTTGAACCGTCCCAAGCGGTAGGTGTTATAGGACCGCTCACATCTGAATCATTATGTCCAAGAGGTCTTGTGGAACTATTCCGCGTTCCTACAGTCGTATCCTTAGACACAAGTTCATTTAAGCATGGTTGCTAATGTGATTCAAACGTTTATTCCATACGGAATTTTCTTCCACCAATGTTAGGTTTGCAGCATTCTTGAATAAATTTCCACATCGTTCAGCCTTCGCAATCAATTCACAATTATTCACAATTAGAGCGTAACTTTTCTGGAAGTCAACCTTGAACCCAGTTTCTACGATTTTGCTTACAGATAACAGATTTTTCCGGAATTGTGGACTGTATAGGACGTTTTTCAACGTAATATCTACACCTAAGTCACTGACCACATCTGTTTTACCGGCAATCGAAACGCATTAGTTCCTTGTCTTTGGCTACCTTTACGTGCTTGGGATTTGCAGCTCTATATAACTCTTGAAGCAGTTAATATTATTAACAAATGGTCTGTCGCACCAGAATCCAATGCAAACCTTAAAATATTTGTGCATTTGTATGACGATGCCATGGTATTTGCATCTGCCATAAAACTCACCTCACTACCTGCATTTTTAGCGATCTTTGTGATGATTTATCATGAATGTATTCCAAATAATCATCATATATCAAACTTGCGCTTTAAAGTCCCACTTCCATAACGTTTCTGATGCCGCATCGTCTCCCTGAGCTGACGTTCTTACAGCTTCAAGGCAGTCAGCTTCAGCTAGATGTTTCTCCAAATTTCTTCAAATTCTTCCAGTTTTCAAAATTGATTCCACAGAATTGCAGAATTTAATCTCAAAAGTTATTTAAAAATAAATTTCAATAAGTTCAAAAGTTTTTTTCACACATCGGAAAAATTTTTATATTTTTAATTATAATTATGTAATATTTATTAATAATAATTAAAATTTTACAAATTTTTCCGATAAAAAACAAACAAAATCAAAGACTACCTTGATTCAAAATGCAAATATTTAACAAGTATTCTTAAAACACAATTTTACAATACTGCCTTTATAAGTTATTTTGTAAATTGCTGACATTATGCACACGACTTTAAAAAAAATTACTTCAATTTTTCAAATAAAAAGGCGACCCGTGATTATCTTAAGATATTACAGTGCAGAAATGAACAGGCATCCTTTATGCTCCCATTTAAACAAAAAAAAAAGTTAGATACGACACTTTGAATTATGCAGTACTATTCAGAAACGTACCAAAAATACAAAGTTAAATTTTAATTTCATTTGTTTGTTTTTTATCAGACAGCGTCGATCGTACGTCGAATACAACAACTATTTTTTTTGGCTGTATCACTCTATTTTGTAGGTTGTGTTATCAGGCATAATTGGCTTTACCCAACCTAACCAGAACTTTGACCATATTTTTTTATCGCTTTATTATTTCAGTGGGGGTCTGGCGAGCACATCGAGTTGCCGAGTAATGGACAAGTCTAGTGAACGCTTTTCAATCGGAGTAGTCGTTACATTATAGGTCCTGTTTAAATGCGCGTAAGCTCACTCAATGTAAGAATTTCTCCCATATCTTATGGGGTGCAAGGGAACCTTTTTTACTACCTTGTAAACTAAACATTTGTAATCCAATTTTGTAAGACGGTTTTTTCACAACAGGGATGACCCTCCATGAAGATTCTGGAGGCAAAGTAAATTCCAATACGCCTTTTTGTATGTAAATTTGTCATCCAAAGACAATTCCCTATTCAAGTAGTGTCTATCAAATTCAGTTTTTTTATTTGAAGCTCGTTTTCGCAGAAATTAAAGAATTGAGGAGTATTTTCTGAATATATTTTTCCGTGGAAGATGTATCTAAACCTGGATCTTAGCAAATGTTTTATAAAAACTTTGCTTGGCACATGAAGCAAATCGCTTCGTTCTTAAGTTTCATATAGCCATATAGAATATAAATGACCCTCAATGCAGAGTTTTCATTAATCGAAATTAGTCTGCGAAGAATATTATTGAAATTGTCCACAACAGTCCATGACATTGCAAAGCCTCCATAAAATGTTAGTCTTTATTAAATTTTTTCGGTAGACAAGCGAATTTTATGTAAAATGGGTGATATATAAATGGCATGCTCTTCATTAGAATTTGATCCTACTGAGTTACGTACATTTTTGTTGGTTCGCGGACTAGTCTAGCTGAAAGCAAGTTTCGACGATCTATAGCTTGGCGTAGTCCATGCATAAATGCACCTGCCAAACTATCTTGTTTTTATAACTATACCAGTAATACCACAATTTTCATTGAAGTTTCGAATGGAGCAATTCGTTCCATGTTTTAATAATAGAGGTGTAAAATTAAGTGCATTCGTTAGTTCGCTCTTCGTTTAAAAATTGTTGATTCCAATTGTATCGAAATTATTTTATTAATTTGCCAACAACAAATGTAAGATATTCGAATAGTACTTTTGGGTTTTCAGAGTTTTAAAAATAAATTTTGTTTGAATTACTACCAGTTTATATATAAAAAAGAAATCAAAAGCGACAGAGAATCTTACATCCACTATATATAGGATATAAATTCTCTTTGCTTAAGACTCCATTTAAGAGATTTTGTCTTACCCATTAAATGAAGAAAACGCTGTCTGGTACAAAATCAAAGGCATCATATGAGATTTATCAGTAAAGAATGCCACAAAAAATAAATCGTTTTAATGTCTGGGTAGCTCGAAAGAGACGGCAGTTAATAGCTGAATTCGCAAACCGAATATAACCGCATGGTTGTATCTGATATTCGGAACCAAGCGGATTTAAAATTTGAGCCAAGTGTTTCCTATCAGTTTCGTAATTTTCGATTATGCAATCCCTTGATGTAAGCCGCAGAACATATTCCTCACTCCGTGATAAACCTCTTCGTGAACACGGAGACGTAATATTCATAAAAAGTCGCAACGTGCGTAGATCATTGTGTTGATCTATTCGGACTGACAACCTCCACCAATACGTGGGTTCCATACCTACACACCTCCCCAATTGTGTATTCATGACCGCTAAGGTGGCTAACAACTAACGTTCAAAATAATAATTTTAATTTTTAAATTCATTTTTTTAGGTCTAAAATTGCTATGAAATCCAAAGAGAACTAGATGTGGATGTTTGGCTTAATATTTGTGGTACCTTCTTAAATATTCCCTAAAGTATTGCGTAATTGGTTTCATGATTGGCCAAAATCGGTGATCTGGGAAAAAATGTTCAAGTTGATTTTCTCCGATTATTAAATCGTATAAATTGTTATAAGTGAGATAAAAATATAAATTGATTTTGAAAAATATACAGAAATGGCTTGTAAGAATCAAAACGACAGTTTTCTGTTGTAGGGATTTAAATATAGCTGCAGTATTTCAAACAGCAATTTATGTATGACTTAGTGTCATATAAGCTGTTAAAATCTTTTAATTCCACCAAGGCGTAATACAATACAGTTTTAACTTTACCTGCCGGTTTCGGAAGCATGATGCGCTTTCTGTTTTTGGGTATAGTTTCTAAGTTTTTCTCAAATTGTTTTCTAAGGAGCAGTTTCTCAAATCCGGCTAAAATCTGGTGCTAAAACGAAAACAAAATTTTCTAAGTGACAACTTAAACCACTTTTTTTGTTGATTTCCAACATTGAACTGACAATATATTTGTGACCTGAAAATTAAATAGTAATAGAAAAGACGTAGCTTAACGATTTCCCAAATATATCATCGAATATATTATGACGTAAATCATCAGCTGTTCCTATTTCAGTGTTGGAAATCAATACAAGAAAAGGTGACAATGAAAATAATGTCTCGTGGATTTTATTCGTCGTTATGAGAAAATACTGGGTAACTTAAGGAGGAAATTTAAAAGAACATGTATAAGGATGTAACCAATATTTGGGTTTACGTGCAGTTATTTTAATTCAACATCCAGAAAGGCCACTTGGCCCTACATTATCCTATTTGTTTGATTGTTTGTTTAACGGTCTTGTAATATCAATCCTGCTGGACAAATTTTAAATTACAAAATACATGAAATATATAAACGAGGTGTGACCAAAACAAAAAACGGTTTTTTTCAAATTTCAAATTTATATTGGTACACATGTCTGTTATAAAGGATGCTCCAACAAGAACGAAGATTTTAATTTTAAATAAAACAAAAATCGTGAAACTTTATTATATCGTGTCGGCTTATTCGCGTAAACCATTAATTTCAAAAATCCCCAAAGAAAAAAGTCTAATGGAGTTAAATCACACGATCTAAGCGGCTTATTCTGGTCTCCAAAACGTGAAATAACACGACCGGGAAATGACTGATTCAGCAATTGAATTGTTTCTCTGGCTGTATGACATGTGGCGCCGCCTTGTTGAAACCACATGCCCTCCACATTCATTTCTTCAATTCTACGCACGAAAAAACTGGTTATCATTTCACGGTACCGAACACCATTGACTGCTTGCGCTTGACATGCCTCATTTTCATAAAAAAAAGTCCAATGATTCCTCCAGCCCAAAATTCACAGCACACAGTGACACGTTGATGATGCATTTGCTTCTCGTGAATCTCTCGAGGATTTTCCTCACCCCAAATGCGACAATTCTGCCTATTGACGAAGCCATTAAGATGGAAATGGGCCTCATCACTGAAGATGATTTTATCGGCAAAATCAGCATTTTCATGTTGTCTCTCCAATACCCAATTAACGAACTCCCTTCGCTGTCCATGGTCAGCTGGCTTCAGTTCCTGATTCAATTGAACTTTGTATGCATGAAGATGCAAATCTTTCGTCAAAATTCGTTGCATAGTGGAGACACCAATTTGCTGAGCTCGGTGTCGAATTGAGGTGGATAGAGTTTAAGTGACGTCGCTTACGTACAGCTGCGACATTTTCGGTCGATCGCCCTGGTCGAAGGCGCGTTGTTATCTTTACATCACTAACAGACCCAGTTTTGGCAAATTTATCCATTAATTTCTTTACAGTTGACTCTTTTGGAGCATTATTGATCGCAATTTGCGAACTGTAGCCGCAAAACTTTCACCATTTTGGTAAAACAATTTCACAATGAGAATGCGTTGTTCATTCGTGTAGCTCTCCATTTTTACTAACCTCGTACCTTCTACTAGCAAACAATAACAATTGTTCAAATGTCAAACAATGACACTTCGAATGGCGCCAAATTTAAATCTTGCGTTCTTGTTGGGACACCCTTTATATGTTGGCAATATCAGCCATTTTGGATTGTCAGTTTGTTCTTGACAGATAAAAAGGTTAGTCGTGTTTTGGTGTGCTCTTCGATTTTTTACTATTCGAAAAAATGGATCAAAGAAACTGTATCGTGTAAAAAATGAAATAAATGTGCAAGGACATTTGAAATGTTGACTGTGGCGTTTGGCGAGTCTACTATGAGCAGAAAACAAATTCAATTGTGGTATAACCGACGACCATGACGCTGCTCGTCCTACCCGAGCAAGTCAAGTTCGGTCAAATGTGAAGGTTTTGCACACTGTTTTCTTCGATTGCAATGGCGTGGTGCATCATGAATTCTTGCCATAAGGTCGTACGGCCAATAAGGAATTCTACTTTAAAGTTACGCGTCGTTTCAAGGGTAATGTACGTTTCATCAGAAATGTACAGAATTGTGGAAAAACCAAACATGGATTTTACACCATGATAACGCACCAGCTCACACATCGGTGCTTGTGCGTGAGTTTTTAGCCAAAAACAAAACCGCAATCAAGCCTTAATCACTGTATTCACCGGACTTGGCACCCGCTGACTTTTGCCTCTTGCCAAAACTGAAGACACGGATGAAAGGAAAGCATTTTGCTACGATTGAGGAGATAAAAGAAAAATCGAAACAGGAGCTGTTGGCGATACTAAAAAGCGCGTTTTAGAAGTGTTTCGGGGATTAGAAGAAACGCTGGCACAAGTGTATTATATCTGAGGGGGCTACTTTAAAGGAAATAAAATAGAAATTGATGAATAAATATTGACTTTTTGGAAAAAGATTAAAAATAACGGTTATTTTCTTATCACACTTCGTATATATGTATATAAAATAGAAATTGATGAATAAATGTATATATACTTTTGGGGGAAAAAATTTAAAGTAACGGTTATTTTTGATCACACCTCGTATATATACCTATATATACATATATGTATAAAAATAAAAATTTATTATATAAATTCTTATGCTTAAGATCAACTATTGGTAATCACCAGGACGGTCCAAAAACTATCCGGTGTCTATAGTTTGAAAAAAATTATTTTGGTAAAAATGACAGTCTTATAAAGCGTATGCTTTAAATTGCAATGTGCCACGTTGTTTAGTGTTTTTATTCGAGCCGTCAAAAATAAATGATCTCAATGAATTTGTAAACATGGAGAAAATTGATTACCTTCATGTAATTCAATATTTCGATATTTCCGAGCTAGATTTTACTCTAGGGTTTTCTGCTCCTTTGTTTACGACCGTAAATATTGGGTAGCAGAGTTTAAACGAGGTCGTACGAGCTGCCAAGACGGACACCGTAATTGTGGTCCCAGTAAGATGTATGGGAACGATATTTATCTATCTAAGAGCAGACTACATATGAAAGATATGATGAATTTCAATTTCTAAGTTTATTTGGCAATGCGTTACAACTGCGAGTTATGGTTATATTAAAAGATCGCGCTGTAAGGTGGCGCAGTTTGCGGACAAACATTTGTCTTCTACGACCTGAATGACAAAATCTAAAAGTCTTATACAGAAAACGCGGACATTGGTTAGAATATATTTTGTAAAAACACAACAACATTCGTTTGTCGATAAATGCAGGAAATGAACATCCCAGAAATGTAACCACCAAAGGTGCGCATATAGCACGTCTCTTGAGAAAAGAGACGTATTAAACAGACGTATTGTTTCAAAGATAATTGAAGGAGCGTCGTATTATTCTGATTAGTAGCAGAATACACCTCTAAGGAGTACATAATTACAGCATGAATCAGTTGATTTTTCACATATAGCGGATACGATAAATTAGTGGTATATAATTGCCTTACTGCATAGTTAAAACTTAGGACAATTTTCTTAAGAGTTCCTGGATATTAATTTGCTTGGGAATTTATGTTGAAGCTCCGCCATAACCGGTCTGATTATGTGTGCAGTTGGCCCGTCTTGCTGGAACCAAATGCTGTTGCGCTAGGTGAAAAACGTTTTCATTGAAGTCTGCGGGGAGCTTTCACTGTCTTCTGCTTCCTGCTCATTGCCTCTCTGTACAGCTTTGCCTCTCTCTACAAAACAGCGTTACGAGTGACAGAGCCTCTCAGGAAGAGACAAAGTTGTCGTAGGTGAAAAACGTCTGCCCCTCTCCTCTGCTCCCTGCTTATTGTTTTGCTAACGTTTCCAAAAGATTGTCTTCCCCCCAAAGCTTAATACCACACAAAGCACACCTAGGTATAGTTGGCGATTGTTCTTCTCTACTCGCATGATCCCGCCTATCGTTATTTGAACGGCAGTCACCCCGATGGGTGTAATGACCGCTTCGGGTAATCGGCAAATCTGGTAAATGATTCTCAAACTGTGCCGTTCAGAATCATCGTTAGACTATAGGTCACGTTAAGTGAGTCTAAAAATAGAATGCGTGCAAGGTTACTAAATGGGAGGAGTTCCCCAATATGTTTCTTAACTGTGCGGAAGCTTCCCAGCTAAGTCCGCAACATTTTGGCATGTGCACAAAGAATAAACGCCCCCTCCATCTTTACTCTCTCTTTTGTTTTTCCCAATCAATTTGTAATCCAGGACTATTCGAAGAAGCTTATTTTCTAGGAGCTTAAGTTACAAACGTAACGTCGTGTCTACCAATGAAGTTTTCTCCGCAGCTTACATACGAGCACTTATCGCAGACAGAAGTTTTCCGGATGCCGCCCGTCGCCAAGGAGGACGAGGGAGAGATGTTCCCGGTCAGGCTTACAATCTACGATCATACACTATATTTCGTCCACTGATTCCTTATATACTTGTCAAATTATCCAAAGTTTCAAAATAAAGAATAATAGATATTTGAATGTTTGATAAGTAATGTTTAGAGCTGGCAGTGTAGCTAACAGTCTCACTCTAATCTCGACCCTTTCCTCCATTTAGGAGCAGCTTCTTAAGAATATAAATAGTTTTTGCTGTATCAAGCAATCAAACCAAACCTCAGAGTTAATGAAAAGTTAGTACGTTTCTGGTTACTTAAAAACTGGGCATTTGTTGATTAACCAAATGTTTTGTGGCAAGGGTTTTAATCAGTCACATCAGATAGGATTCTGTATGCGATCTGTAGGAAACTGATTTGGCAAGATGTTTTGTTCACTACTGGATCAACTTCTTTAAATATAGCTTTAACCCTGTCACAAGGTTATTGGAAGGCTGTATGTTCCCGCAAATTTGGTACAAATAGCCCCATGTACAAAAAAAAGAAAAACAGGCAAATATTATTTGATAAAGCATTTGGGAAACATGTTCGGAGACTGATCACTCCAGAAGATTTACGCTGGGTGACAGCCTATCGTGCGACCTCTTCAATATACTGTTGGAGATAATTATGAGGAAATCTGCAATTAACACGACGGGTACCATCTTTAATAGAAGCATATGTTACTTGTGTATGCTGGTGATATTATTGGCAGAAAACTGCGGGATATTACTGCGGTCTTCTGCAGTCTTGTCGCATGAATAACTAGCTGTAGGAGCTATATATTGATATCGACGTGGTCAAGCGCGTCAATATACAGCGATTGCGTTGGTTGGGTCATGTTGTAGCACGATGGACGGCGCAGAACAGTGCGACCAAATCCCTGTTGGGATGATCAGGCTTTTGAAGTACTATCAAACGTTTATTAAGGCGAAAGGCAAATGTAAAAGCTGGTTCCACAATGGTAGTGACTTTCGTTTTTAGTGCAAACGTTTAAATCAGCTTCTGTGGAAAAAAAAACTGATTCCAGTTCAACTTAATTTGCTTTTCCAATCTCAGAATCTATAAAAATTTTAACTATTCGTTTCAAAACTATAATTTAAACAATAATGTATTATGTTTTCAAGGAAGGAGACTGGTCGGTGTTTTAGACGCGCCAACTAGACTGGGGTCTTGTCCTGTTCTTTTTGGAGTCTTATTCTTCCATGCCACACAATTGGTTGATGGAGGAAGGAAACAAAGAAGAAAAGGTAGAAAATGAAGTACTAGGGAAAGATTCCTTGCAAGGTACCCTTTATTCGAACGCATTGCCCTAAACACTCTCACCTTCTACCTTCTTCAGGATTTCCCCCCTACCTGACTTAAGGAAAGCTCACTCCATTATTACTTATTACAACCCGCCAAAAATTCTGTATTGAATGGCATTTCTTAGCAAATTTTGATAACAAATGACCAACCAGAATTTTCGCTGCGTACTGATACAGGATCCGACTGCTTCAAATCTTTCAAAATTTTGACATAAATGAGTAAGAGACACTATGATTTTCTTTCACTTTCTTCATTAGAATTGCTTTCTGGACAGGGATGCGCCTCATTTTGCTGGCTGTTTTTGACAGAGTGGCCAAATAAGACTTATCACCACAATCTCAGCAATTTTGGAATACCCAACTGGCCTAAATAAGGACTATCTGAGACAGATTTATGATTTTGAACAGTGCGAATATTTAGATGAGAGCCTCCTCCAGAATGGTCGATCAGTGAACCTCGTTCCTCAAAACGGCTGTGGGAGCTGATCTTGAATAACAATTTATCGTTGACAAGAATAGAAATTTATGAAAATTTTAACGCGTTGTTGTGTACTGTAAGCGTTTATTACAAATTTCAAGAATTCAATTAAAATCTACATAGAAAAATGATTATATTAGAAAAATCTACACGTTTTAAACATTAGTAGGTCTTATTTAGCTACCCTGTTTGACTCAGAAAATAAATCTTGACAGGGTTAGGATGTCAATACCGGAATTTTGGGCTTTTTTAATGTTGACAGACTCAGGCCCTTTGGTAGTTATATTTCTGTGGCCACAAGAAGAAAGAAATAACTTAAGTGGATTTAATACAAACTCGAGTCCACAAGTTATAATAATTTTTCAAAAGAGCAATTTTTGAAAAATTACGTAATATCTTCAAATATTAGTATAAGCGAGAATATATTTTTGTTTGCTATTTTTGCTGTATTTGCTATATACAGGATGTCCGTCGGGAAGGTATACTACTTTGTTTTGCCGCCATTTTGGTAAGTCTTGACAAATCATATTTGGCAATCGTGAAGTAGAGACGTGGCAAATTTATTATGGAAAAATATTCGATAAACCAACGTGTTTTAATCGTTAAAACATTTTATCAAAATCAATCATCGATTACTGTGACGATGAGAAAGTTACGTGAAATTTTTGGGAGAAACAACGTGCCAACAAGACGTACTATTTGTCGGGCCTGTAGCTGATTGGGCCAACTATGGACCATAACGTACTGCAACGTCGGCTTAAAACATTACTGCTGCTGAAGAAAGTGTTCAAAACAATCCATCAACCTCAATTCGACGCCGTGCTCAGGAGCTTGGTTTTCAAAGAACAACTTTGGCCATAGTTTTGCACAAGGATTTGCATTTGTTTTCATTTAAGATTCAGTTGACCAAGAGCTTCTTCCACAAGACCATTCCATGTGAATGGAAAACCCTCAAATTATTCATCAGTCCCCTTTGCTTCCATTAAAAGTGACAGTCTGGCTTACAATTTGGTCAGGAGGAAGAGGAATCATTGGTCTTTACTTCTTTGAAACTGAAAACGGCCTAACGGTATCTGCCAATGGGGAGCGATATCGTGATATGATTGAAAACTTTTTAACGCCACAATTGCAAGGTTTGGGCTTGATTAACATGTGGTATCAACAAGACGGTGCCACATCGCTTACAGCCAGGATTATAATGGAATTACTGCGAGACCTCTTTCCACAACAAGTTATTTTAAGAAATGGTGATGTTGATTGGCCTCCACGGTCGCCCAATTTGACTGCTCCGAACTTCTTTTTGTGGGGATATCTGAAAAGCAAGGTTTATGCAAATAAACCAGAAACACTTGAGCAACTCAAACAAAATATTCGTGTGAAATTAATGAAATACCGCGTAAAATGTGTGAGAATGTAATGAAAAATGTGCTTAAAAGGGCTCGCATTTGTGAGGCTAATAGAGGCGGACATTTATCTGATATTGTATTCCATGCATAATTGCCGACATTAAATAAAACATTTATCAATATAACATTCATTCTCTCTCATTTAATCAAAAAATATAAACAACCAAAGTAGTATATCTTCCCGACGGATCGATGTTTCAAAATTATTTATAATATGTTTCGAAAGCTATAACAAATTACCGTAACTGCGATTTTCTAAAAAAAATGTTTAATAACACAAAACAATATATTGGTACGAAGGCAGTCCCAAAATTAGGCGACCTAACAGAGAAGACACTCAAAAAATGGGACGAGTTTTTTTATTTTTCAACATAATCTCCTTTTAGCTCCATATACTTTTTCCAGCTATATTCAATAGCTTCTACATCCTGTTTATGCTAAGAACTGTCAAGCTTCTTAAAATATCCATCAATCGCAGACTCCACCTTTTCATTGTTAGGAAATCTTTTATCACCGAGCCATTGTTTCAAGTTTGGAAATAGAAATAAGGTTTGTGATGAAGCAATTCCAATTTTAACTCCTTAATTTTGGCCATCACTATAGTGGATGTGAAAACTGGCCTTGTCTTGATAATACTTTCTTTCGCCAAATGCGGCCTTTTTTCCATGATTTCATCACTTAAACGCCGCAATAAATGAGCATAATATTCGCCGTTGATAGTTTTTCCTTTCCGAAGATAATCAATAAAAATAATCCTATGGACACCCCAAAAAACAGACCTCATGACCTTCCCTGCAGATGCAGACACCTTCGCCTTCTTTGGAGACGATTCTTCCATCCCAGTGCACTGCTTTGTCTCTTCCTTTGTCTTAGGTGTGAAGTGGTGGACCATGTTTCATCCATGGTTATAAATCGACGTAAAAATTTGGCTTTATTGCGGTGAAACATTGCCAAACATTCTAATAAAGCATCTTTACGACACCGTTTTTGCTCTGTAGAAAGCAAACTCGGCATCCATCTTGCGCACAGGTTTCTCATCTTTCAAATCTTTGGTCAACATACGATGTAGAGCACTTTTTGAAATGCCTATTAGTTCAGCTAGCTCACGCACCTTCAGCCGACGATCATCCAATCCCATTTTGCGGATTTTCTTCACCGTGTCTGGTGTGGGCACCTCAACTGGTCGACCACTACAGTGTTTGTCTTGGCAGCTTGTGCAGCCTCGTTTAAACTCTGCTACCCAGTAATTTACTGTCGTAAACGATTGATGGCTCAAATAAAAATACTAATTAACGTGGCGCACTGAAACTTAAAACATATGTTTTATAAGGTTGCCATTTTTCAGCAAAATAATTTTTTTAAAACTACCGGCACTACCTGTACGTGGTTAGTACACACTAAAATAAATTGATGCGTGGGCTAAATGCATATTACGAAGAGTAAGCATCTTAATTAGTATTTTGTGGCAAACCCTTTGTTGGCAATTACCGCCTCACACCGTCGTGGCATAGAGTTTACTAAATATTGGCGCGGGAATGGACATCCACGCATCCTTCACAACCTCCCACAATGTGCTGTTGTTTGTGTCATAAAGAACAATTTTAGACTCGTCACTCGACATAATATTCCTCCATTTTTCAGGAGTCCAATTTAGATGCTCCTTAGCAAATTTTAGTCGCTTTATAACATGTTTTTTCGTCAACAGTGGCACTTTTCTTGGACTCCGCGCTATCAAACTTGCATCTCTAAGACGTCTGCGGATAGTTTCCACGCTCGCTTCCACACAAAGTTTGTCTTTTATTTCCGTAGCGGCAGCAAAGGGGTTTTGTTTTGAGTACCTTACTATACACGAAACACTTTTTTTTATACAGTGTTGCGCAAAACAAAAGCAACAAAATGTACTCCAGACTATAAATATATAATTTTCATAAAAACAAAATATTTAAAACAAAGCTCACCATTTATTTTCACAGAGGTATTATTAAGCTATAAAACCAATACATTACAACAACAATAACACTTGCGTTTAAAAGAAATATGAAAAAATGTACAGCAGAGCCGGAATTCACTTGCGCAAAACAATAGCAACAACATCAATATTTTGTGTATCCGCCCTTGTTTTTAATAACATCTTCGCACCTTTTTGGCATCGACGCAACTAATGAATAAAAACAATCCTCCGGAAGGTTTTCCCACTCAGTTTTCAACTTGTTGAACAGCTCCTCTTTGTTGGAAACCCGATGTCCTGCCACTCTCCTTTTAAGGATGCCAAAAAGGTTTTCAATAGGATTCAAATCAGGTGATTGTGCCGGCCAATCAAGAGTTAGCCACTCTTTTGCCACTTTCGATGTGTGTTTCGAATCGTTATCATGTTGAAACACCCATCGAAGTGGCATATTCCACTCTGCATGGGGTAGCATTTGGTGTTGTAGTATGGTTTGATATCCCTCACCGTTCATTATTCCATCTATTTTATGAAATGGGCCAGTTCCTTGAGCCGAGAAGCATGTCCGCACCATTACATTTCCATCACCATGCTTTGCAGTGACGAGGATGTTCTTGGTTTTAAGACGTTGTCCTCTGGGTCACCTGAAGGTCTGCATTCCATTCGATTGAATTGGATTAAATTTAGATTCATCGCTAAACAGTACTGTCCTGCACTTATTTACTGACCAATTGCGATGTCTTTTAGCAAATTTTAACCTTTTCCAAAGAAATAATAGTAATATTAATACAGCATTACACTAAAAATAAAAACTCACCTATTTTGTATATGCATTATTGTAAGCAATGGTTTTCTGGCTGGTCTGTAACTTTTTAAATTGTTTTCTACAACCCGTCTTCGTACTGTACTGTGATGAATATTCAGTTTTAAAGATGTTACAATTGTTTTTGACGAAATAAACGGATCTTTCTTTATCATCTTAACAATTTCACGGTCTGTCCGAGTTGAAGTTTTTCGAGGTCTTCCACCTAAATGTTTGATTTTCATTTCTCCTGTCTGTCGATACTTCTTTATCAACCGGCAAATGCAGGATCTATTAATTTTAAATTGTTTTGCTATCTCTGCTTGCTTCATACCACCTAAAAAGTCATTAATTATTTCACTTTTTAATTTGTCTCCAAACTTTTCCGTCGCCATGTTCTTAACATCGCTAATATGCAAAGATCGTTGACAAACTGAATCAAATATTGCACAAATTGAAAGTATTTTACGGCAGCTTCTCAAAAACATTGTAAAAGTACCGCTAGATCGCATTCTTTTTAAATCTATTCTCTTCTTTCTCTACTTTGTTGCTATCGTTTTGCGCAAGTGAATTCCGACTCTGCTGTACATTTTTTCATATTTCTTTTAAACGCAATTGTTGTTGTTGTTGTAATGCATTGCTTTTATAGCTTAATAATACCTCTGTGAAAATAAATAGTAAGCTTTGTTTTAAATGTTTTGTTTTTATGAAAGTTATAAATTTATAGTCTGGAGTACATTTTGTTGCTTTTGTTTAGCGCAACGCTGTAATACTGGCGAACGGCCACGTGTCTCACTAACGGGAGTGTACTTTATTGCAATGCGTACCATTGTCGGTGACTAACCTATAATATTTTCCACTTCTTTATAAGATTTTCCCTCCGAAATCACCTTCCTTATCAACAATCGTTTTTCTAGTGTACAATGCACGCCACGCGCCATTTAAAAACAAATCTTAACACCTTATGGATCAGAATTATACTTCTAAAAAAATTATTTATTTTTAAACTCAATATACAAAGCTTGCAAAAAGGGAATGTGTTTACTTGCAAAGTTCGTTGACTTCTGTCAGCCAAAAACCTGGGGGGTTACTCTGTATTGCGATGCGAAAGAAAAATAGTAGCTAATCGAACACTTGGTACTCTCTAATGCGTTTTCGCATCTTCCTTTCGCATCTTATTTTTTCCGTTTTCGCAAATCTGGCATCACCGCACTCTGTAATACGAAAGCGTATGTCAAAATCTTTGTTTGAACGCAAATATTTTGCGTTAACGAAATACCAAATGCAAAGAAGCCGAATCATGTAAGTAAACAAATAAATTTTTATATTTGTAACTAAATTATTATTTTTTATGGAAAAGCCGAAAAAATTGCAAACTCAACAACGGCAATTTGAAATTTTTGGTTGATTTTATGCAGCAACAAGCGATTTGGCCAAGGGACAGCTTCATTGTGGAAATGCCAAACAACGCGCGCGTTTATTATTTGAACCACTCTTTCTGGTGAATAATGCAACTCTCTGGCTGCTAACTGGCACCGAAATCTACCTTTTAGAACTCCAAATACTCTCTTAATAATGGACCTTCCTTTTCAAAATTGTTTATTATAAATTGCCTCGGATGAGTTTTCCGTTGCGTTTCTGTATGGAGTGAGTAGCCAGGGTTCCAGGGGGTAGCCCGAATCGCCTTTTTGAGAAATAAAAAGTAAATAAGAAACAAATCTATTAGAGTTATTTTAAGTTCATTACCAATCAGCCAAAATCCTTTTTCTCCTCTTTCGAAACGTTCTTTTAATTTTTGCTTTGCGCTAGAAAAGGCCCAAACATGAGTCACGGCTTACACCACCGTATCGACAATCAATATATCTAATTATCATTTTGCGATCACATATCTAAAAATGTAATATTACATAATAACTCACCACCATAGCGTTCATACTGTGCTTTAATTTTCTATTGAAGTATAAGTGTTCATTCCTGGCCGGTCGGATCATTTGTATATGGGTACCGTCCACTGCCCCAATCACCCCAGGAATGTTACATGTTTGGAAGAACCCTTTTTTAACTTCGTTTTCCTCTTCGCAGTTGCCTCAAATTTTATGTGCTTGGGACAGAGTATTCGCTCAATCGCAATGCAAACTTCCTGTAAGCAACGAGACATAGATTGCTGCGATAGTCCTAAGAGATGGTCTTGCCCAATTTGGTGTTGATACTCACCTTGTCCAAGCAATTTCAAAGCAGCGGCCACTTTTATTGCGTTTGGAATTGCTGTAGATCTCTTTGGAACGATGAGGTCGTGTTGAATAACGTTTAACACATACATAAACGCATCTTTATTAAGGCGAAAATTTTGTACAAAACTATAAAAATTAAATGTTTGAAAACGTTTTGCACATGATACCTATTCTTACCTGTGGTTATTTAAGGAGAGTACATCTGTGATATCTCTCAGAATTCTCCTTGTAACACGTTCAACATGTTCATTTTCTTCTTCCAGCCATAATGCCACTGAATCCATCACTATTTATTTTATATTAATTTATTTTTAATACAAAACACGATACACACATTTATTAAAAATGTTTTTGCTTACAAGTTTTGACGTTTCATTTTGTGATTTTCGCTTTTTGTTTATTTTAAGATGCCGGAGTTGCCCCTTTTTCAAATTATTTTGCGAAGCGTTTGCGTAATCGATACAGAGTACCAAATTATGCACTTATCGCATTTACCTTGCGCATCGAACTTGCTTTGGCATCGCAATGCAGAGTAACCCCCCTGTTCTTCTTTGAATTTAGTCATTGTAAAAACAACAAGAACAATGGAATGCAAACATAACGGTTAGTTTTTTTTTTTTTGTGTTTACATTAAGCTATGAAATGGAAAAAAAACTAGGCAAGAAATGTAAATACAGCGAGACTACGAAACAAAACAACATTTTTATAAAGCCACTACTATTATTTTGACTGCAACTGTATATATTTCTCGTCGCTTGGAACATTTTTAGATGGTCGTGAAAACTTTCCCCCATACAAATTTGAACTATTCTAGTGTGTTTTGAACCTACACTTTTCACTTGCTATGCGGGTTGTACGATATTCGTATGCGAGCATACACTTTTACTAGTAATATATTGTCTTTATAGAAATTCCTTCATTACGAAATGAACTAAACCCACAGAAAAAAAATGTCCGTCCTCCGCCCTATTTTTCGTATTTAAGTTATCTCTTAACCATCAGCACGTTCTATTCGGCGCAACAGCCAGTCAGCGCAAGGCATTTATAGCGCATTGAGCGCAAAGTTTACACTCCATTGTTCTATTATAATAAAGAAATATAAATTCATAGATAACATGAAATGGTTGGTTACTCTTTTTATCTAAACATCTTGTTTATCTATTGTATAAATAGTTAGTACAATCCAGTCAGTCGGTGGCAAATATTTCCACGTCAGACTGAGAACAAGATGATTATGATGAAGAAATTGTATAATACATTGTAGGAAAGTTAGGCTGAACCTAGTTGAATTAATTGCATTTGAGCAATTTAAACTAATATATAGCAAAAAAAAAAAAAAATATTTCAAGTTTTCTTGATTGTTATTTTGAATACTCCAACATATAGACTGTAAGGTATGAATGCATTCTAATGTTGTTGATGAACTTTGTTTATTCCTCTTCCAAATAGTCTGCTTTCATATATTCAAGTGTGAGTCACATTCCAATCATAGGATAAAGCCGTACGCATACTTACACATGTATGTATAAGTAAATGAGTTATACTTTTTCGTCTTGGGGGACTGATTCAATTCTATTAGATGTTATCGTTTTGCTATTTGGACCCAGCGGAGAGTTGCACTCGCCAGCCACTCTATGTGGTGGAAGTGTTGGGAGATAAACAAAAGCTTTGCAATGCAGTCAAAAATGATAATTTTTTCTAATTCAAAATTAATTGAATATTGGGTAGGTAAATGAATAATTAATTTATTTATATGACTGAATAATTGATTTCAGTAATTCAAAGAAAAATTAAAATGTTGTGTGTTAATGATTCAATAGTTAATTGTTAAATACTTGAATAGTTTAACAATTAAACCAATACAGAATATTCAAGCAAGTGAGTTGGTTAACATAGGGTGTCCGTCGGGAAGGTATACTACTTTGTTTTGCAGCCATTTTGGTAAACATTAGTCTTGACAGTTCATATTTGGCAGTCGTGAAGTAGAGACGTGGCAAATTTATTATGGAAAAATATTCGATAAACCAACGTGTTTTAATCGTTAAAACATTTTATCAAAATCAATCATCGATTACTGTGACGATGAGAAAGTTACGTGAAATTTTTGGGAGAAACAACGTGCCAACAAGACGTACTATTTATCGGGTCTGCAGCTGATTGGGCCAACCATGGACCATAACGTACTGCAAGGTCGGCTTAAAACATTACTGCTGCTGAAGAAAGTGTTCAAAACAATCCATCAACCTCAATTCGACGCCGTGCTCAGGAGCTTGGTTTTCAAAGAACAACTTTGGCCATAGTTTTGCACAAGGATTTGCATTTGTTTCCATTTAAGATTCAGTTGACACAAGAGCTTCTTCCAAAAGACCATTTACGCCGTCGTACATATGCCAATAGGATGTTAGGATGTCATGGGCGAGCTCATGAGAACCCCGATTTTCATGTAAAAATCGTAATGAGTGACGAGGCACATTTTCATTTGAATGGATATGTGAATAAACAGAATAGTCGGTTCTGGCCAATGCAAAATAATCAAATTATTCATCAATCACCTTTGCATCTATTAAAAGTGACAGTCTGGTGTGGAATTTGGTCAGGAGGAGGAGGAATCATTGGACCTTACTTCTTTGAAATTGAAAACGGCCAATGGGGAGCGGTATCGTGATATGATTAAAACCTTTTTAACGCCACAACTGCATGCTTTGGGCTTGATTAACATGTGGTATCAACAGCCAGCCAGGATTACAATGGAATTACTGTGAGACCTCTTTCCACAACAAGCTATTTCAAGAAATGGTGATGTTGACTGTTCTCCACGGTCGCCTGACTGCTGCGAATTTCTTGTTGTGGGGATATCTGAAAAGCAAGGTTTGTGCAAACAAACCAGAAACGCTTGAGCAACTCAAACAAAATATTCGTGATGAAATTAATGAAATACCGCGTGAAATGTGTGAGAATGTAATGAAAAATGTGCCTAAAAGGGCTCGCATGTGTAAGGCTAACAGAGGCGGACATTTATCTGATGTTGTATTCCATACATAGTTGCCGACATTAAATAAATAAATTATGAATATAAGATCCATTCTCTTTTATTTAATCAAAAATTATAAACAAACAAAGTAGTATGCCTTCCCGAAGGATACCCTGCGTATATAAGTAAATGAGTTACACTTTATCGTCTAGGGGTACTGATTCAATTCTCTTAGATGTTATTGTTTTGTTATTTGGACTCGCACTCGCCAGACGCTCTATGTAGTGGAAGCATTGGGAGATAAACAAAAACTTTGAGATGCGGTTAAAAATTATCTTTTTTCTAATTGAAAATTATTTGAATATTGACGAATAAACGAGTAATTAATTAAAATTTATATTTGCATGACTGAATAATTGATTTCAGTAACTCAAAAAAGAATTAAATAATTGTACATGTTAATGATTCAATAGTTAATTGTTAAATACTTGATTGGTAACAATTGAACCAATACAGAATATTCAAGCAAGTGAGCTGGCTAATACATATCTGTATCTATAGGGAAATCTACTGGACACGGTGTTTATCGATAGGCGACAGTCTGTTGTATCGATCATGTATACTTTTTCAATTATTGCGTTGGAGCTTTTATAATGATGTTTAGGTCGATTGGTTATATTTTCTCTCTAATCTGCGAGGCGTCACGTAATTAAATGTTGTTGTTGAATTTAAGTTTATCAACATCAATTTGATCCAGAATTTATTGTACGTATAAAACCAGCTAACGCACTTTATCGACATATCATCAACATTATTTGTTTGCAAGGACTTGGGGTCGGCGTTTAACTGAAAACAGTTCCCTAAGATTTATTTTTCACTACCACCAAATCGTGAAACAAAATGTATATGTACATACACTCTTAAGCCAGGTATTGTTTGTTCCGGCGTTGCCAGCTTTTCTTGTATTGATGTTCAACACTGAAATCGGAACGCCTGATGATTTTACGTCATAATGCGTTCGATAACATATTTGTAGAATTGTTAAATTGTGTCTTTCTTTATTACTATTTCATTTACATATTACTATTTATTTGCGACGTAAAAATGTAATGGTGGAAAAATTTGGCTTCAAATTCCACGACCATTTTTTCATATGAAGTTTCACCCTGAAAAGTCAACATAAGAGGCGGTCCCAAAGCTAGCTGACCCGACGTACAGATGGTACCAATACTTTGAAAAAAATTATTTTGGTGAAAAGTGGCAACCTTATAAAACATATGTTTTAAGTTTCAAGACGCCACGTTGATTAGTATATTTATTTGAGCTATCAAAAGTAAACGATCTCAGTTAGTTTGTAAATATGGAAAAAATTGGTGATCGTAATGTAGTTCAACATTTCCATTTGAAAGTTCTCAGTTCAACCAATATTAAAACCGAGCTAGATTATACTCTAGGCGAGTGTGCTCCTTCGTTTACGGACGCAAAATATTGGGTAGCAGAGTTTAAACGAGGCCGTACGAGCTGCCAAGACAAATGCTGTAGTGGTCGAAGGGTGTGAGCTAGCTGAAATAAAGGCATTTCAAAAAGTGATATACATTGTAGTATATTGACCAAAGATTTGAAGATAAGAAAGTTGTGCGCAAAATGGGTGTCGTGCTTGCTTTCAATAGAGCAAAAACCTTGTCGTGTTTTAGATGTTTCAGTAGAGTGATTGGCAATGTTTTACCGCAATAAAACCGAATTTTTGCGTCGATTTATAACCATGAATGCGACACCACTTCGCTCCAGAGACAAAGAAACAGTTAAAACAGTGGGCTGGAATGGGACAATCGGGACCAAAAAAAGGATGAAGACAGTTCCATCTACAGACAAGGGATTACACTGGTCTAAAAATTTGGAAAAAAAAATTGACCGCAGAAACGAAGTTTTTTAACTAATCTGCTTGCGCATAAAAATTGGGCTAGTACGTGTTGTAAATTTTTTATCGCATGCTGGCAATACTGTAAAACAGTCAGTACTGACACTGCAATTTCACAAGTATTAATTTGATAGAAGCCCACATTCATTCTAAATCTTCATAATAGTAGCGTTTAAGCATGTCAGGGAGATCGTGTGTTGCTGATTCAATCTACTTTTGTTTTGTGTGTGACTTTTTAAGAACTTTGTCAAGGCTCTGGATAAAGATGGTGCAGCATTTAAATATTTGTTAGCGGGTTTTCCTAAAATTGTATATGCTAAAATTGAAGAAGGCATATTTGTTGGCCCTCAGATCAGGAAGCTATTGAATGATGACAATTTTTTACAATGTTTATTGGGGAAAGAATATGCAGCCTGGAAATCTTTGAAGAGCACCGTGAACAGTTTTCTTGGAAACAATAAGAGTGAAAATTATAGACAAATTGTTGCTGAATTATTTTTGCACGAATGTCACTCAAAATGCATTTTCTTCATTCGCTTTTAGATTTTTTTTTTCCACAAAACTTTGGTGCGGTGAGTGACGAACAGGGGGAGCGTGCTCACCAAAATTTAATGAAAATTGAACAAAATTATCAAGGATTTTGGGACAAAAGCATGCTGGGAGACAATTGCTGGACTCATACGTGAAATCGAACCAACGAAATACAAACGACGTTCAAATAACGCCATTCACTTTTGAAAATTCATTGATTTTTAATAAAACTAATGATTTTTTATGTAAAAAAACGAATAAAAACAATTTTTTGAATCTCGAAAACCTGACGTGATAGGGAAAGAAGACTAACCACAGATTCGTATTCAGTCTACCAAATTACCGTAGGAAAGATATTTGGTTGCTTCAGTCCAAAACCTTATTGGCCAGTGTTATGTTTATTAATTATCATCAGAAATTAAAAAAAAAGCATTTATTGCAGCGTTTATGTGACTAGATTATGGAAAAAGACCGCATTTGGCGAACAAGAAAGTGTTGCTTCATCAAGACAATGCCCCGTTCACACATCGACTATTCAATGGCGAAAAAGAATGAATTAAAGTTCGAATTACTTCATTGTGTCGTCTTTGTTAGGTCGACTAGCTTTGAGGCCGCTCCCGCAGTACCAGTGTTCATACACAAAAGTTTTGTGTTAGTCCTAGTTATAGAGATAACTCAGAAAATCTGTATAAAAACTTTAGAAAGCCCTTAATTTTTAGGAGATTTTAAAAATTCCAATGATTTTTTCTATATGATCTCTCCAACTAGAAATAGTTGAAATAATCTAAAAACATTTTTGAAATCCTCAAAAAAACAAAGCTTATACAGATGGTCTCAAAAGAAGGTTTACATTTGTTTAGCAAAGAATTCGAACTACGCGGTTGGGTATGCCATTAAGTAGACCAGCTCTTAGGAATTCAAACGCTATGGAGTGAATCGCGCGTTGTGCGTACGGGCATTTTACAAAAACGTTAAATCGGCGACTGTAGCGCGTAGAAGATTCTGCAATATTCAAGCTTTTCACCACTTAAATAATGCACCAAGCATTCCCCGCATTAGAACATGGGTCAAAAAGTTTAAAGAGTCCCGCACAACATTGAAATTTTCAACTCGGAAACGCTCAAGTGATTTAAATGTGCATAGATCATCATCATCATTGCATTTTGGAAATGGAAATGGATTGTCCTGCACAGGACAATCTGCAGCCCTATAAAATTCAATTTGTTTAAAAATGAAAGCTCTAGGATGGAAGTCGGAGGCTTTACTTAGTAAAAAATGCAATTGAGCACTTTTCAACGTTCACCACCATCTTGTTTCGGATGAGTACGTAAGTAAGTAGGATAAGTCGGTACTGTAGTGCAACGAATCCGAAACGATGCCTTATCGTTGCGAGGAATTATCGGCTATTACTTACGTCATTAAAAATGAAAGTAACATACAGTTATGTGGAGATGTTGGATGTTGTTGCTGCAAAACTTTCCTGGCTATAATCAATGAACACCATTCCGATATTGCGGAGCAGCATCATACGCTTCCAATATGTTCCTGCCACGTGTTTGTGAAATTTTCCATGGCCAAATGAACTCTAGTAGAGTCGATAAAGATTTGACTTCTTTGGTATTTTTCTGTGTGTGGTGTCCTCCCAATAAAGTAACTTTGAAAGCAAATGTAAACCATGAAATGAATCACGGAGTATACTTGCCGAGAAGTCATAAGAATTTTTATTATTTGTTTAAATAAGTGCAGCGGACGCGGGCGTTTACGTTTAGAAAATATTATTTTTAAATAATAAATTCCCAAATTGTATATTTTAATTGTTAACAAACATTTTTTCAACAAACTTGTTTACTCGTTTTAGTGATTCACTGAATATAAACTTTCTTTTGGGACATTCTGTACTATTTTAGTATTAAAAATTGGAAATGCAATTGCTATATTCATAATTGTGAATATATCTCGATACCTCTCTCTATTACTGAAGTATTTGTATTACTTAAACTCATCTATAAGAAAACCAACCTCTCCATATGTAAATATGTCCGTAAAATATGTTAACGGTCTTATACACAAGATTTTTTTATGTTAGCTCAGGAAATCTTGTTGTTAAAAAATCTTTAGTTTTCGGGACATCATAGAAATTCCGGAGTTTTTTCTCTTATTTCTCTAACTGGAATTACCTGAGGTAAACAAAAACATATTTGAAATCTCCAGAATAAAGCTTATAGAGAGTGTTTCTTTCAAAAGAAAGTTTATATTTGTTTAGCTTACTGCGCGAATTAGGTTACTTTAGCTCTTGGGAAATCAGCGATTATAGCGTGTAGAATATTTTGTCCTAAGCATTCGTCTCATTTGAAAATGGTCCGAAAAGTTTGAAGAAACCGGTACAATACTAGAATACATCCAGATACCTTGTTTTGTATTACTAAAGTATTTGTATTATTAAAATTCATATAAGCACAAACCATAGGGTTCGTAAAATACGTTGACTATCAAACATGCAGAAATCTGAGAGTTTACCAATTTTTGAAAGCGAACATTTGATGATATCGACTCAAAGATTTCTAAATCTATTCCGGAAACTCCACAGAATGAAAAAATTTCATTCACAGAGTGTTTGTTTCCACATCGACCACGTTAATGATATTTTTTTTGGTAATGTACAAAAGAATGCACACCAAATTATCTGTGAACCCAAGTAGACATTTCCAAAATGAAGGGTTATGTTTTGTGGCTCTGTGCTATCTGACATTATCGTTATGGTCCATTATAAAATAAAATAGTTTATTCATCAGATTAGATCATGATCAAATTTATATTATTTTCCTAAGTTTTAAGTTTTAAGTGAACATTTTTCAACACAGTTGGACAGGATTTTACGGATTTCGGATTTGAGTATCTGGGTTGTGGCTAGAGACCTTTACTAATAGTCACTTGGTATGTAAAGTTTCGGCTGTCTTCCGCTGCGTTTATGGTTCATATGCTCAAGAAAATTGGTGTTAACATAGAATTCAATCGCCATTTTTGCTTGATTTTTGTGTTCCTCAGCTTAAGATATTTAAATATGTTAATATAGGTTTGCTTTTTTTGTTGGTAGTTATTGATTTCGTTACTATTTCGACTGCGCAATTCACCAAATAGTTATTAAACGTATTGTGTATAAAAGTTTAACATACATATTTTGAACATTCTTAGCCGGTTTTTGTATTGAAGTTTATAAAGTCTATGCTGTGTTTATTTCATGTGGCTCGTGCTCTATGTCCTATATGTTACCCTGCTTAAATTGTGTAGCCCCAGGTTTTGTAATTTTTCCCCAGTTTATTTTCCACTTAAAATACTTACTCGGTGCATTCCTAAATATTTATATGCCTTGAAAAATTCATTTTGCCACCTCCGAGATTATAGTAGCTAGGCATGTATAATTTTTTACTTATTTCAAAATACCCTGTAGGCTTCCCTACCTTCCTCCTCTGCCATTCTCAAGGAAAGCTGCTGGACCTTCTTCCGTAGTCATCTTTTAGGAGGTCTGGGGCAGATTTTCCGCCTTCCTCAAGTAAGGCAAGCGGCCTAATCATCGTGTTCAATTCAGAAGAACCAGATAAACACCTAGTCTCGCTTCTTTTAGGAACGTTCTAGCAAGCCCTTTTTAGAAAGCAACGTGGAAGGTAATGGTATGTTTTTATGTTGCAGATCTTTACTAACATTAACTGCAGTGAAGCTGTGTTATTGAATGGATTGAACAATATCCCGTCGAACTACTGACTTCCTGTGAAATCAATTTATATTTATATCTTTCAAAATTATAATATTAAACTATATTAACAAATGTCCTAAAGTAAATTAAAATTTAAATGAATAATTTTACTGAAACAGGTGATAATTTAAAAAATTCTGACAAAAAATTGTTACGAAATAAATGTGTGCTTTATTTTATCTTATTTTATGAATTTCAGCAAAATAATTTTAAAAATATTTTGTATGTTTTTATTGTTGTGTAAAGCATAATTTACAAAATCAATATTATTATTTTGGGTGGTCTTTAAAGCTCAATGGTTGTATTCTGATATACATAAACTATATACATTTGTCAGCGACTTGCGGATGATATCTCATACGAGGAGAAAATATAAATGAAAATTATATATTGTGACATGATTGATTTAATCTTTATGTGGACAGAGATACATAGAGATCTAAGATTTACATTTTTTGCGTTCTTTTATTGCAATACATATGCAAGTTATCGGCGAAATATTTCCAAATCAGTGTAGCTAGAAAGTTTTTTTTATAAAACTCATGCAAAAACTAAAAGATTGCTGTACATAAAAATAACGTCCTAATGAATTAACGCAATGATGGGGTGGGTCCCTTATGTCTAGACATTTTGTACGACTAAACAAGTAATTTGGTTTTGTTCTCGTTTGTCGCCTAACCCACGTTATCCATTTTATGGGGATTCCTTCTTATTGCTTGAGAAAGTTGTAGTACCATCTCACAATCTCTCATCTGGCTTTATTCTAGATGGCACGTGTCGAATACTCCTACATTGTAGGTAAACATGTCCAACAGATTATACTATATCATCGCTCTTCCTAAGCCTGTTAAGCCAATCTTTTTCACAAGAACATTGAACTCAGCCATGGCTGCAAATATTTTATAACTTGAGAAAACAGTAAAGCAGTTTTAAAGCTACTATGATTACATCCAATCTGGTCGGACGGAACAGCTCATCTCATATGCTGTAGACAAATAAAGGTCATGCTATGTTTATGGATTGAACGTTTGAAATGCTGTGCCGGCAGATCTTCAGCATCCATAGGTAATTGTTCTTAAGCTGTGATATCGCAATTTTGACAACGTTTCGGCTACTTACTGGAAGGTCTATGCCACCGTCATTAATTGCATTATGTTCTGGAACTAACAATATGATGAAGGGTTTTCTCTATATTTACAGCACACTCTGCATCATTGTCACAGAGTGTGATTTTCACCATTGTTCTTATAGGGGGCATGTCCAGTCTCATAGTCCTTACTTTTAATTTTATTGCAGAATTTGAAGCTTCTTCACATTTCTACATTCTCTCTCTGTCGTTGTTTTCAAAACCGGCTCTTTCGCCTAAAAAAATGTCTGCATCTCTCTTCTTCTGCTTTAGAATTCTCTCGCAACAATCATTGCGATTGGCTGTGGCGTTGCCATATGTACAGTATCTTTTCTTTAAACGCTAAACGACAATGTCTGCATCTCTCTTCTACAGTATATTTTCTTTAAACGCTAAACGACACTCCTCGTCGTATCAGAGTCGTATCAGAGTATCGTTTATTTAAACCGGGAAGACTCGTATCCTGCTTACTGCGCAACAATTTGAAACTGTCTTAACATCAGAATTAACGGCATTATGTGGTAGTAACCGAGGAAGTTTGTTGGATCTTTCGGATTATATTTTTCTCTGTGTATATCGTACTCTATGAAAGAAAACTAGGGAAGAAGCAGCATATACTCGTACACAATTTTTGAAAATTACTAAAATTAAAGGTCAGAAACAAAACGGCAATCGATTGCTTTTGCATCAAATGTCCGAGAGACATGGCAAACATAAGAGAATCATGGCAACATAACTAATAGCGAACGTCTTAAGCCAGAAATATGATACCGCTCATGTACTTTCCCCTTAAAAGGCGTGTCAGCCATAAGTAGAGATTTTTCAATGGCGATAGTAACGCCCGAAACACAAATATTACATTTGGTAAACAAACATGGAGGCTCCAGTTTGCGATGTTACATAAATAAATATCAGCAAAGTTTAAATTTCAGTTTACGTTTCATCAAAAAGTTATGTGATTTTATAAAGTTAAATTTAGAATTTTAATAAACAATTCACGACGAATATAACAAACACAAAAGTTTGTCAAAAGGTCCCTGACAACAAAATTCGTATTACTTCTAAATATGTTATCAGTCTGATTATATTTACCAGCCATTTAACAATTTAGTCTGATCACAAGAATACTTTAACAGACAAACAAATCTTACCCGGCTACCTTAATTCAAATTCCGAATCCATTGTCAATTGTAATAGCATAAGTGTTACAAAACATCAGTACTTTCTCGTAAACATCACATCGCTCCAGTGCGGATGTATCGTAAACAAACAAATAAGCTGCACATGACAGATAGCAACAACTGTGGAACGTGAATGAGTCAATAGTTAGCCTAAACTATTTACAATTTGCGGTTTAGACGCGTGCCATATCTAGAGGTTTCCAATGTACAGCCATCGTTGCGAAATATTTCATTGCGATGATAAATTTAGCGCCATGCCCCCTTCTTTCGTCGCCGTATTGTGCACTACATACGATATGATGAGTAGTGTTAAATGTTTGCCAATCGAGCGACTCATTTCGCATTACCCACGAGAGTGACTCTGTGGGGCCTTGAAAATAGCACTCACATAATTAATACAACTTATGTAGGCCTAAGGAGAAGAAAAGGCAGCGGTCGGATGATTTTCTTAATGTGTTCCTTCACCTTGTGGAGAAACATGATATCATCGAAATGTGTTTACTTCTGTTGGTGTATGATTAGCACAACTCGCGAAAATCGACCATGTCCCATTTCTTACACTAATCTATAATTTAATTTACAGTTTCTTGCATATTTGCGTTATTGTACGTAGGTACTAACAAAAATTCGTTTAGTATATTCGATAGAAGTGGACAAAAATGACTTTATTTTATATCTTTAAGTTAATAAAGCCATTTGCGATTTCTTTATTATTTATTATTATTATCTTCCTTAATGATATCCTATCGCTTGTTTTCTCAGCAGCATAAGTTGGCGGATTATTGTGATATAGAAGTGGCGGCCAGAGTTCCAAACTGATCGAAAATTATCATCGGCGGCGGCGCACAGTGTCGTGTTTTCATATAAACGGTGGCCAAAAATAGAAGGAGTTTTCAGAAAAGAATGAAAATTAGTACACATTGCTTTTATAAGTAGGAAAGAAAGAAAAACCTAGTTTAGAGAAAATCGGTCCAAGGACACGCCCACCTCCCATATATCCTGTAATGAAAAAACCTTATTTTTTCCAAAGTTGTTTCTGGAATTGAACAAAACTTGGCTCGATCGGTCTCTGATATATTCCGGATAACGTTGATAAATTTTATGAAATTATCTCAAAGGACACGCCCACCACCCTTATATCCTTGATACGAAAAAGATGCAATTTGTCCACGAAAATTGTCAATACCTCTTTCACATTTTTTTAACTTTTTCAATAAGTTTCCTATTTTTATCTGAATTTTTGCATGTAAATATATTTAGTTATATTGTAGCATATAGCCAGTTTAAAAAAAAAATCGTAAAAGCCCCCCTCCCATACAAATAACATAAATTAAAAAATTATTTTAATTTGTAAATTGTGATCATATAAGAGCAAAATTTTACAAAAATTATTAATTCAGTGAAAAGAAATTTAAAAACATGAATTTTATTTATTTAACATAACATATTCAATATACATACATACATAAAATATATATAGTAGGTATTACAGGCAATCAAAATATATTAACAACTATCACTGTCATCACTTTCAGATTCTACCAGATTCGCTGTTTTTATGCTCTGAAATCTTTCTTTTATAACCAAATACTCTTTCAGATCATTTATATCACTTTTCCTTAAAAGTATTTTCTGACTATGCATCGAAATTGATGGCTCTGACTGCAGAATAAGATAATTTATTAGATCTCCCATGGAGGCAATCCTACTTATTTTTCTCGCATGTTTCAATCTTGCATTTCTTGTAATTTTATGACTTGTCTCTATTGCTTCTTCTGATAACATTCCAATGGGAATAGTGGAATATTTAATAAAATCTATACCATGAACTAGAATTTTATGCACAGTTGAAGGCATATAAGATATAATTGAAATATAAAAGTGCTGTATCTTTAAAAGCTTTTCAAAATTTGATGTATGTATATAATGACCACTTGAAAGTGTTCTTAAAATAATTGAAAAATATTTTATTAACCTTTTTTAATCTACATTAGTAATCTGAGCTGAAAGTTCGACATTGGAAAAGAAGCGCCTTGCAGTATTGCCATCATTCGTTGTGCCATACCCCGTCTTAACCTTATCAACTATAAGACCTACTTCAGACTTAAATTTTGCTTGAATACATCTCTTTTGCTCAGCAACCTGATCTTTATCTTCTTTTCCTACCACTTTTCATTTCTTTATAGGCTGTTTGTAAGAAATATGCAAAATGCATTCAAAACATTTGATCCATGCATGTAATGTCGACAATCCGTACTGATAGCACTGCTCATTCACAGGCCTTTCGAAAATCGATAAGCTGTTCATTTCAGATGGCTTAGCTCCACATAAAGCACAAGTTGAACTACTACTGTTTCCACTTAATACATTTAAAACTGCTCCATCTATCATTGTCAACTGCATTTTATGGTGAACGTTAAGATTTTTGTTTTTTGAAATGTAATTGTATGTATCTAGACCTTCAATTTCTGTATTTATGCTATCCCTTACTGATTGTATTACACTTGGATTCTCTTTTGTAAAAATAATTTTAAGTGGTCTACATAACCTCCAAGATGAATGTCTATCATTTTCCAAAACTATTTGGTCATCTGCCCAATCCAACAAGCGTAAAGGAACGAAGGAAGTTACAAACATAAATTCATCACTAGCTTCCTCATCTTGAAATTTTTGTTTGTATACGCTATGCCCACTACTGCCACCAAATCCCCACTTGCATTCCAGAACTACATCATTGTTGGTATCAATATCATTAACATCTAAAATGCTTCTTACGGTTTTATCCAAATTCTTC
Source organism: Philornis downsi (assembly GCA_019455685.1). NCBI lineage: Eukaryota > Metazoa > Arthropoda > Insecta > Diptera > Muscidae > Philornis > Philornis downsi. The sequence continues at coordinate 964,545 of JAHXMU010000800.1, forward strand.
TGTAAGGGTACCTCTGCAGAAGATTCTGTTAATGGAATGTCATCAGGCAAAATCTTTTTTTTAGCATCTGCAATCATATAGTATGATGGAAAGCAATCTTTGTGAATAGAATTTACTACTTTCCTCATCATATTGTACTGCCTCATAGATAAATCCAGATCAATGTATAATGCTAGAGCACTTTCAACAGAAATTTTGTCATTAGTATTTGAACCTGTTAACCTTTGTGCGGCTTTTTTAAGAGCTTCAGATGAAGTAGAAGCGACAAGTTCCTCCACTCGCCTCCTTTTTGTTCGCATTGAACCCTTCTCATAAGAAACATTCGGTCGGCCTTTACGACTTGTACTTGCTTTCTAATATAGTATAAAATAATAAAGTTTTCTTGCAATACCAAAACTTTACACGGATACTTACATTACAAATGATTTCACAAAATAGTTCGCTATCTAGCCAGTCACTCAACTCAGTTTCAAATCTACCTCTAATGCGATGATATTTATACCAATTGTTAGAGAATTTTAATAGAGTAAGCTTTATTTTCTGTTGTTCGCTTTCTAATAATACTCGTTTAAAATGCTTTTCGACAAAATCTTTAACATGATGCATAACATCGCATGGTCTGTTTTGCTTTATCTCTAGCCACAATTGAAAAATAGTGCGAATCCGCAATGAGGTTGACACTGAAACACAATCATAAAAGAAATTCGTGCAAAATCGAGCAGCGGAATTTTAAATATATTAAAATACATACTTGTAGCTACAAAATACCAAAAAATTGGAAAAGTGTTATCTCTACTTTCTTTTAAATTCTCTACGAAAGTTCGCTGTTGCTGAAAAATCTTGACAATGTCTCACTACTATCTTTTTCTAACGGGATCTGACATATGATCAATATTTGTACACAAAAACAGTGTTGTAATTATAACTAAATGCACCACTTACACCCTGTTATACATTTTGGTAGCCGTTACATTCAAATAATTAAATTTTTAGTATTATAAATGAACCTTAAATTTGGAGCTTTTCCATAAATTTCGTATGCTGTACACAAACCTTAACTTTGAACCACTGTAACTTTAAAATTTAGAAAAAGTTTTAAAAGATATTTTAGGTATGATCTAACCAGAGTGTTACAAAAAAATTTAAAAAAAAAACGTTCGAATTCTAACATTGACGTTAAGCATTTTTGGCCACCCTCGCGACACAGTGCGGCGTGTCCAATTTTATTCGGTCGACAGCCGCCAGCTGAATTTCAGCAAAAATACATTTAAGTATATTCAAACAGAAACAGTTTTGGTATTACTAGTAAAAATAATTAAATTAAAGTAATACCCTAAACTAAACTGTACGCACTGTTGAACTATTGGAACTATTGGAAGATAATATGTAACGAGAAGATATGAATAGTGTGGAGGGTAGAAACAAACTGCCTTGCATTCCATGAGTGAGATATGCGAGAGCTTCTTGCGATCACTGAGACAATTCGTAACACTGTTTCCTACCGTTACAGTTTTGAGAAGTATCGAGTTGACCGCCGCTCAAATAATGATAGGTAACGATAGTATCATGCGAACGATAGTTGTGTGCACTAACCATTGGGCCATGGTCGGTCAATGTGGAAGGTAATATTGCGTACATTTTCAGATTGTTAATTTCTTATTTGGCAATTTGGACCACCCCGGTGATAATTTTGACAATGTTATATATATAAAAGAAATACAATAATTTTAGAACTTTATTATACACATATTTTGTAATAATATTTTAAAAAGCTCTAATTATATTTTATGAATTTTCATTTGTTTCAAATTACGTTTCGGAAATTCTTGGGTTATTTTTAGAAATTTCCAGTTTCATTGCATTTTTTATTATTTTGCTGATATTTATTATTTTTTGTTTTCAAGTTTTATTCCATGTACAGGGTTGTCCATATTCGACGGACCCATGTTTTTAAAAAAAAAATCAAAGAAAAAAATAAAAATTTGGCGGTTGGCAATCTTATTCATTTAATTTGTTCCAAGTAGATTTGTTTATATCAATTTTTGAATATGATATCTCTCAAATGGCCGCCTCTGGCGTTGAAAGGGCGTATTGTGCCCTTTTTGCAGCATTTTCCATCGTTTTCGCCAACATTTCGGCCGGAATAGAGGCTATTTCTTCACGAATGTTGTCCTTGAGCTCTTCTACGGTCCTTGGCTTGTTAACGTAAACCTTTGACTTCAAATGTCCCCACAAGAAGAAGTCAGCGGGCGTCAAATCGGGCGAACGCGGTGGCCAGTCCAAATCACCACTTTTCGACATCAAACGGCCCGGAAACAAATTCTTCAGAAAATCGATTGTTATGCGACTTGTGTGCGGTGGAGCGCCGTCTTGTTGAAACCAGAACTGCCTCATACGCTTTCGACGAATAATTGGCATCACAAAATTGGTCATCATGTCGCGATAACGCTCCTGGTTGATGGTAACAGCATGGCCATTTTCGTTTTGAAAGAAAAACGGCCCAATGACCGTTTTCGCACTAACGCCGCACCAAACTGTGACTTTTTCGTCATGAAGAGGCAATTCTTGAATCTCCTGAGGATTTTCAGTGGCGTAAATACGGCAATTTTGCTTATTTACGGTCCCATTCAATGTGAAATGGGCTTCATCGGACATGATAATTTTGTTCCAAAATTGCTCGTCATCATCGGCCATTTCGATGACTCGTTGGGCCCATTAGAATCGACGAGGCTTGTCCGCAGTCAATTGAATTTTGTACGGGAACAAATGCAAATCAACGCGAATAATCCGTTGTAAAGTGGACCGAGCCATGCCCAACTGCTGAGAACGGCGTTTTTGGGATGTTCTTGGGGACCTCTCAACACTGGCTCGTACGGCAGCGATATTTTCGGCCGATCGCCTTGGTCGACTTTTATTTGGCCTCTTCGGATTAGAAAGAGCACCAGTCGAAAATTTTTCGTATAAACGCTTAATGGTGTTCTTAGAAGGCGCACTTCTCACATTTTTTAATATTTTAAAAGCACGTTGAGTTTTCACAATTGACTTCTTCTGTTGAATGTAAATTTCAACTATTTCAGAGCGCTCGCGTGGCGTGTATTGTTCCATGGTAAAAATCTGCTTGGACTGACGCTTCAAACGCGGTATGTCATTAAGCGATCTGACATCTCTGTCAAAAGTTATGGCGTTGCCAGATGGGTACGTCGAATATGGGCAACCCTGTACTACTTCGAAAACATATTTAGTATATGAAAAGTATGATGTTTTTATAAGAGAAGTTTGTGTGAAGACAATTTTCTATAAGAAACGGGCTTATGAAAACACTGTTCAATATGAGAAGTTCCATACAATGTATTTTTTATATAAAAAGTTCCTACGAAACTACGAAATTATTTTGAGTGAAAACTTCGTACGAGTACACTTTTCTATACGCCCAGCATTTGCGAAAACACACTTTAAATTATTAAGTGGCTATAATAAGCGTATTTCAACATAATTTTCTTCATTTGGAAAGAGCTCGTGCTCACTCGTGATATCATTACAATTGTTGCTGACGTCTGTAGCATCGTTTTGATGATAGATTTGCACCCTTTTGACTTCATACCATGTTTTTCTTTTGTTTCAGAATTGTACTTCTTAAAATATTATCCATCAAATTTTTATAGGTACAGGACTCATTGTTAAAGAAAATAACTAACAAAACGCATGCACGCCCATGTTTAATCTCCAGTTAAAACTCCAGAGCTATATTTTTATGAATTCCTCATGTGTCCAGGACTCTGTTACTATCTACGCATTATATCCTGAATCGATTTGGCGATATTTGTTAGCTTATCTACCTTTTTGCTCAATGCACTTTCTCCAGTATTTATAGTAGAAACTGTCAAACTCCTTAAAATAGTCAATAATCGCCGATTCCAGCTCTTCACTGTTGACAAATCTTTTACCGCCTAGCCATTCCTTTCAAGTTTATAAGTAACAAATAGTCGGAGGGAGTTAAATCTGATGAAGCAACTCGAACTTTAAATCTTTAACTTTGCCCATCGCAATAGTGGATGTTTCAACTGGAGCATTGTCTTGATGAAACAACACTTTTTTTTGACAAATGCGGCCTTTTTCTAAAATTTCATCACCTAAACGCTGCTACAAATTAGCATAATATTCGGCGTTGATAGTTTTTTTCTTTTTGAAGATATTGAAAACAGATGCCATGACCTTGCCTGCAGATGGAACCGCCAGTCCACTGCTTTGACTATGGTGACCGCTGTTTTTGCTCTATTGAAAACAAACGCGGCATCCATCTTGTGCACAGCTCTCATCCTCAAATCTTTAGTCAATATACGATGCATAGCACTTTTCAAAATGCATATCATTTGAGTCGTATCTTCAGCCGACCATCATCCAATACCATTTTGTAGATTTTCTTCACCGTGTCTGGGGTGGACAATTCAGTTGTCCAGACACTACGGTGTTCGTCTTGGCAGCTCGTACTGCCAATTGTAATGAAATCGTATCAATTAAAAATAATCATTATCATTACAACGTCATTTCGACCGTATTAGTTTTGAATTGTAGAACATGATTTTAGCTAATCTTCTTCCTTCTACGTTGAAACGGACATTGCTTGTCCTTCAAGAAAAGTCATTTCACTATTTGATATGCTTCAAAAAAGATATCTGGCATACATAAATGGTTTGGTTAACTTTCATTACAATTGATTCAAATAATAGTATTTGAAATTTTTTCGATGCCATTGAACGATAACGACATTTTTCTATTTTTATTATTTCAAACAATTGTATTGAAATTTCCCCATGTATTACACTATACAGCCGGGTTATCCATTTTTCTGTTTTAAAAGTAAAGTTAAATAAAACGCACATAAAGCTATGAATTCGATGAAACTTTTATTTCATTATAATGCTGGAACTGTGCCATTATGTACGATTTTCTGTAATTTTTCTCTCTGTGCAGACAGACGTGTTTGTGCATCGGCTTTAGAAAAATAATTATAAAAAAGGTTAAATATACTCTTAGCCCAAAAAATATTCAGTCAGAAGACGCTAAATCAAAATCCCCCAGTGCAGTGATAATAATATACAATTTATAATATTACAATCACAACAAATCTGCAAAAAAATATAGTTTACATTTCGCATATCTTAAGGCGAAAAGTGTCTATATGAGTGTCTCACACTCAGAGAGACGTCTGAGTCTTAACGGCAGAAATGCGTATCTCTCAATAAATGCAAACGAGTGTCAGAAAAGTGCATCCCAAAACAAAAAAGATGACAGTGCCTTCCTAACCGCGAAAACTAGTGTCAATATGAATTCCCCCTCAGCTCACATCTCTCCAAACAATGATGACATTTTGGCAAGTGGACAAAATATGTTGCCGCCTAAAAGTATGCCCGTAAGTACTTCCCATTCCCATGCTCCACAAACAATCAATTCGCCCCAAGTTAAGATTTCGCCTAAAAGTATACCCGATATTTCACCTAACATTTGTGCAAACGGTGATATACTGGCAACTCTCGCGAATACTACTCAACCGGCAACATCGATCTCGAAGGGCGCTATACCGAAACAAAAACCTCAAAATGAAACGGTTCAAACTGGGATAGACGTTTACTTTCCCATTCTGAAAAGAAAATTGAGCCCAAAGTCTAGCCAAAAACTTCCAAACTCGAAGCATTCCAGAAGCATCCCTCCCTCACAGGTTGACCCAAGAGGTCAAAATTACTACGCAATTTTGGCCACAGAAGAAGAAAATTTGCAATCACAACCTAAGAAAGCACAAAAACCTCCCCCAATATTCCTAAGGGAAGCTATCTCTAACAATCTGGTAAACAGATTATCTCATTTAGTTGGTAAAGACGGTTTCCATGTAGTGTCCCTGCGCAAGGGGAAGGTGCTGGAGACAAAAGTTCAAACATATACGGAAGAAAAATATCGTGAAGTTTCCAAATTTTTTGACCAGGAACGTAAGAATTACTACACTTACCAACTCAAAAGCTCTAAGGGACTAATAGTTGTAATCAAGGGCATTGAAAGCAACGTTCCCATACAGGAAATAAAGGAGGCCGTTGAAAATGAGGGTTACGAAGTGAAATCCATTCACAATATACTCAATAAGTTCAAGGCTCCTCAGCCCATGTTTAAGGTGGAAATAGCGTTTGACTATGCCCACATGAAAGGAAAAAATGAACCCCACCCAATTTACAATCTCAGATATCTGCTTCATCGCAGAGTATCAGTTGAGGAACCGCTAGCGCGCAAAGACCCTCCTCAATGCTTAAACTGTCAGGAGTTTGGGCATACTAAAGCTTACTGCAAAGTACCATCAGTATGTGTGATATGCGGAAGTATTCATAAAACTTCAGAATGCAAGTTACCAAAAACAGATCCCAGTCTGAAGAAATGTGGAAACTGTGGAGGAAACCACACAGCTAGTTATAGAGGTTGCCCCGTGTACATAGAACTAAGGAGGAAGCTCTCTCATAGAAGGCAGGAAACTCCTCAGTTTCAAATGCCAGAATTTGGGTGTATCCCAAATCCAGATCCATCAGTCTCAAATGTCAATTCAGCAACGACGACTCAAATGACATATGCACAAACTCTCAAAAATCAGGTTCCTCAAGCTCCTCCCCAGAAAAACAATATTGAAACCTCAATCGAATCCCTCATAAAAACTATGAATAATTTCATGACAAATATGCAGGGGATTATGCAAGAAATGTTACGAAACCAGAATATGCTCATTCAAGTTTTATTAACCAGAAAATGAACTCTATAAGAATTTGTTACTGGAATGCCAACGGACTCACCCAACATAAGAACGAAGTAGAGTATTTTCTGAAATCCCGAGATATCGACATTCTCTTAGTCTCTGAAACTCATTTCTCGTTAAAAAATTGCTTCCGAATAAATGGATACTCAACCTACGATACAAAACATCCCAGTGGCAGAGCTTGTGGAGGAACAGCTGCAATAATTAATGATCAGGTAAAGCACTTCCCTCTACGCGAATATAAAACTGACCACATACAAGCCACTTCAGTTGCACTAACTGGATTAAACATAATAGTTTCTTCCATATACTGCCCTCCCAAATATGTTATAAGCGAAGACCAGTTTTCACACTTTTTCTCTACTCTTGGCGACAAGTTTATAGCAGCCGAAGACTACAATGCTAAACATACCTTCTGGGGGTCTAGACTCGTCAACCCCAGGGGCAGGCAATTGCTGAATGCTATATCGAGTTCAGGCCTAAAAGTTTTGTCTGGAGGTGAACCAACATACTGGCCCACGGATCTCAATAAAACACCCGATCTCATAGATTTTGCAGTTATGAAGGGCATAACAAGAGAACACATCATCGTTACTCCTTCCCTTGACCTCTCATCAGACCACTCCCCCACAATTCTCACAGTATTTAACATTCCCTTGAACCCGGAAATCTCTTACCATTTTCCAAACAGGCATACAAATTGGTTGAGATACAAGATGCACATAAGCTCTCATCTGTGGCAAAACTTTTCTCTCAAAACACCAGATGAAATTCAGTCTGCCATCAACGTCCTCACTACCACAATGACAACTGCCGCAAACTTGGCAACTCCGCACAAGGTCCATGCTAAAACAAAAAATGACTCCTCATGTCATATTGAATCTCTAATCAAAGAGAAAAGGAAAGCGAGAAGACGATGGCAAAAGCACAGATCTCCCTACCTCAAAGCTCGTCTCGACCAGTGCAAGTCAAAACTGAGGTCAACTCTGGAGGAAAAAAAAGAAATCTCCGAAGCCCGCTACTTATCTCGTCTAGGAGCCACACAAAACACTAACTATAGCCTGTACAAGGCCATAAGACAACTACAGCGTCCTATAACACAGGAGTCTCCAATACGGATGAAAGATGGAGGTTGGGCAAGGAGTAGTGAAGAAAAAGTAAAAGAATTTGCTGATCATCTGGAAGAAGTATTTACTCCTAACGATACAATCTCTCGTGTGAATCCGACGATCATTAGCCCAATGGTCACAAATCCAATGAAAATAAGTCTATCTCTCTTAAAGAAAAATGTTCTCTCGTTGAAAATGAATAAATCTCCTGGACACGATAAAATAACAGCGAAAATGATTTCAGAACTCCCCCACAATATCCTCAAATTAGTTTTATTTATATTTAATGCTATACTTCGAATTGGTTACTTTCCTCAATCATGGAAGCTGTCTGAAATAATAATGATCCCAAAACCTGGAAAGGAACTGTCACAAATTACATCCTATCGACCCATAAGTTTACTCTCTATTTTATCTAAACTGTTTGAAAAGATCTTTCTCCAAATATTGTACCCCTATATTGAAGCAAACCAGGTAATACCCACGCACCAGTTTGGGTTTCGCAAGGGTCATGGAACGACAGAACAAGTACACCGTATAGTAACCCAGATCAGAAAAACTTTCGAAGATCGGAAATATTGCTCAGCTCTCTTTATAGACATCTCCCAAGCCTTTGATAAAGTGTGGCATGAAGGCCTTATTCACAAAATAGTCTCTTTTCTACCGGCAAATACCCATAAGCTCCTGGAGAGCTATCTGAAGGATCGATCTTTTGTAGTAAAATCGAAAGACTCTGTTTCAACCCAAAGAAAAGTTTCAGCAGGAGTTCCTCAGGGCAGTATACTAGGCCCTATACTATATACCATCTACACCTCTGACATGCCTGTGCAATCCCTAATTCAAACCTCAACTTTCGCTGATGACACTGCATTCATGAGCACTAGCACTTGCCCATTAATGGCTTCTAGACAACTGCAGTCTCATATACACACATTAGAATCTTGGCTCAAAAAGTGGAAGATAAAAGTAAATGCCACTAAGAGTGTACAGGTTACATTCTCTCTTAGACAGAACAATTGCCCAGCCCTCACTATTCACGGTAGTATCATACCCGTTCATAACCATGTCAAATATTTGGGTATTCACCTTGACCGACGTCTCACCTGGAAAAATCACATTGACTCAAAAATCATACAATTGAAATTAAAAATGGCTCAACTCCACTGGCTTATTGGCTTCCACTCTACTCTCAGTTTGGAAAATAAAATCACCATCTACAAAACCATATTGAAGCCAATATGGACATACGGCATCCAGTTGTGGGGAACGGCATCGGCTTCTAACATAAATAAGCTGCAGAGAAGACAGTCAAGAATACTGCGTCAAATTTGTGGTGCCCCATGGTATGTTAGGAATGATAACATACACAAAGATTTAAACATTCCTTATATTTCCGAGGAAATGGAAAAATTAAGCAGGTCATATATATCGAAGTTGTCCTCCCACTCAAACCCACTCGCTCAAAACCTTCAGCATTTTCCCGGCCATATACGGCTAAAAAGAAAGGACACGCTAGACTTGGTCCGGTGATAACAGATCTGTTCGCCAAAAACAAGATCCGGCAATGGCAGGATACTTTAGTTTAAGATAGGATTAAGATTTGAATACATATTGTAAATTTCGTAAGAAAGATCCAATAAAGAAAATGAATGAAGAAAAAAAAAAAAAAAAAAAAAAAATTATGTACGAAATACAATGTCATTCAAATGACCGCCTCTTGATTGGTTGCAGCAATGAATCCTTTTACCGGACTGTATTTCGGCGATGACTTGACGAATGTTGGTTTTCAAATGCTCCAACGTTTGGGGATAAACACGCATAAACACTGTTTTTAACGTAGACCCACAAAGGAAATCTAACGGCGTCAAATCACATGATCTTGTTGGCAAATTGACGTCGGCAAATTGTGAAATTACGGTTTCTGGAAACTTCTCATGTAATAAATTCGAAATTGCTCGTGTTGTGTGGCAAGTGGCACCGTCTTGTTGAAACCAAAGATCGTGCATCGTTCATAATCTTCAATTACAGGTTATCTTGCGGCCATAGTGCTCTGAATTGAAATTCGGCTTCACTAACAGAAGCGGTATTGTCTGTAGTGCGTACATCTTTACTTCTCCCAATCTCTTCAAATATCTTTATAATCTTGCCAGTTTCTTGCACAGTGTATCGGTTATGACGAGCATAATCACGCCGTAATGAACGAAAGGTGTCTAGGTTTGAAATACCACTTTTGTAGTAAGTTTTATCTATTTTTACGTGCTCTTCGGTTGTTAAACGATCCATATTCGTAAATGGCAAACCTGTCACTAAATAAATAACACTTCAGATGACGGGTATTTAACAGCTGACTGCCTTGCTAGATTGGCGGTTTTGAATTCACTAAATGGATAACCCTGTATGTTTAGAACATACAAGTTAGTTAGACGCGAACCTTATTGAAAATATGTCATATCGTTCCATGTTTTGATATGTATATCCCACAAATGGAGCCGCCAAGCTTAGATTTACCGGCTCTACAAGCCATAACCTTCACCGATCTTGACATTCTACACAACGAGGGTTGCTTTTTACAAATTGAAGATATGGGAACACCTGTGCAATAATAATTTTCGAGTTTCAGTGCTTTTCCAAAGTCAATCGTATTCGCCTTTCGTTCTAGGCCAGATTTCATTAAGGTTGTGCAAGAGCGGTGCAATGCGGAAGCGATTATTGTAAGATTGTTGTATGACATAATGAAATTGAGGTTAGTTCCATCTCCATATATATACGAGGTGTGATAAAAAAACCTTTTTTTTCAAATTTCGTGAGTTACGCATGTTCGTATAACATGTCTGTTATATATGTATGTTGACAATATCAGCCATTTCGGATTCTCAGTTTGTTTTTGACAGATAAAAAGGTTAGTAGTGTTTTGGTGTGCTCTCCGATTTTTTACTATTCGAAAAAATGGATCAAAAAAACTGTATTAAGTTTTGTGTAAATAAAATGGTGCAAGGACATTTGAAATGTTGACTGTGGCATTTGGCGAGTCTACTATGAGCAGAACATAAGTTTAATTGTGGTATAACCGGTTTAAGGAAGGCCGAGAAGACGTCAATGACGATGCTCGTCCTGGTCGCCCGAGCACGTCAAATTCGGTCAAATATGAAGGTTTTACTCACTTTTTTCTTCGATTGCAATGGCGTGGTGCTCCATGAATTCTTGCCACAATGTCGTACGGTCAATAAGGAATACTACCTTGAAGTTATGCGCCGTTTGCGCGAAGCAATTCGTCAGAAACGCACAGAATTGTGGAAAAAACAATCATGGATTTTGCACCACGATAACGCACCAGCTCACATATCGATGCTTGTGCGTGAGTTTTTGACCAAAAACCGTATTTACCGGACTTGGCCCCCGCTGACTTTTTCCTCTTCCCTAAACTGAAGACACCGATGAAAGGAAAGCGTTTTGCTACGATCAAGCAGATAAAAGAAAATCGAAACAAGAGCTGTTGACGAAACTAAAAAGCGCGCTTTAGAAGTGCTTCGAGGATTTCTTCTAATCCTCGCTGGCACAAGTGTATTATATCTGAGGGGGACTACTTTAAAGGAAATAAAATAGAAATTGATGAATAAATAAATACTTTTTGGGAAAAAATTTGAAATAACGGTTTTTTTTATCACACCTCGTATAAGGTCTTGACAGGCGACGAATTATGGACATATGCAATGTAAATAAATTATTAGCATCCGAACCACTTTGAAGCAATTGGTCGTCTTCTTCTTCAAAAAAAACCGGGCTTATAGCTGTCATATCATTTGAGCAAAGCAGAACAGTTAATTCGAAATAGTACATCAAATTTGCTTGCCAGGAGTTTTTGTAGAAATAAGGAAAATCGACCACCGAACGCGGATTGTTGCGTTCACGACAATGCGAACTCTCTCTCTCTCTCTCTGAACGGCTCAAACAAATGACTGTTTAAGCACTCAAAACAATTCAGCGCCCCGCCTTGATTTGCCATTAAAGCTCGAAATCTGCAAACAATATCTAACCAAGCTTATTGCTGTTTTGTCACATTAATTTTCGACAGACGCTGTTTCATTTTACGTTTATTTTCCATTTTTGAACGACTTCTGAAAATTTAAACGACTCATCATAAAACTTCTGCAAGTAGAACAACATTTTTGATTTAATAACATTGGACAAAGATGAAATAAAATATGTTTTCGTCTGAAATTGTGATAATATTTTTGTTAATGTATTTCCTGCATCTAAACAGGGAAGTAATATTTTTTCATACAAAAAAATTTGTTATTTTTATTTACACAGTGGAAACCCTATGTATGGCCACTTTGTTATATTGAAAAATTTGTTATATCCAATACAATTTTGTTCTAAAAGATTTCTGGCCGTTCTAAATAATTAATTGAATGCAGATGTTAAATCTTGTACTTTTTATATTTCGTAGGACTTAGTCTGGTCCCCATGCTATGACTACACACATTGCAATTTTACGCCTGTGCTTTGTCGTGAATTGCTTTAAATTCTGGCCTTCACCTTTTGAGCCATTTCTGACGAAGTTTTGTTTTTGGATGTCAATCTTCATGGCATTTTTTGATGCTATCAGCATCATTGCAATACAAAAATATTTTTTATTCATAAGTAAATGACTGCAATTTTTTAGCCGCTGTCGCGTTTGAATTCCATTTCGATAAGTTTAGACATAAAATGATGTATTTATGTGTTTCGATAAGTTTAAACATAAAAAATAAGCTCTCGTGGGTTTATAAACAAAAAAAAGGACTTACCCCTGTCAAAGAATGAGCACGCTGTCATTAGCGGTTTGGCTGATACAGCAGAGTGAAGTTGGCAACGCTTTGAGCGCCTAGCCCTATACAAGAATATCTTATAGTCGTGGCTAATCGGCTCACTAAAAAAAACTTGCTCATGCATTAACTGAGCCCAAAGGGCGTTTTTGCAATTTTTAAACGATTTTAACAATTATTCGTCAATCAAAGCTGTATCAATAAAGATACTGGAGTGAACTATATACATACGTACGTATATGTACTATGTGTGGAAAGAGGACATCTTTGACATTTCAACTCATCTGGCTTTATCCCCTATACTATGTAGCTCAGATGTTGCAAGTGGACGAAATCGGCACAGTGAAGAGAGAATCCACATAGATCCTGCTGGGAAAATTTACTCTGGCGAACATTAAATCTACCTTAAAAAAATACGATTTTTCGTTTATTTATTCATTAATTATAAAAAATATACAATGCTATACGGGATGAAACCACTACAATCTTTACAAATTTGTAAAGGATCACCCAAGACGTTTTTGAAGAATTCTAAAATATACGATTTTTCAGTGGAAAAATAGGGTAAGCTGTTAATCATGATTCGGTATATCATCCACAATTTATTCAAGTGACACAAATGATGAAATTGGACCAATATGATAAATAAGGGAAACAATTTAATTATTTATTTCTTTTTTTTTTTTTGTATTTTCCTTAAAGTTATTTGTTAATTTATTAACAATTAACAATTTATTTATTTATTTATTTTTTTTTTTTTTTGGTTTTTTTCCTTAAAGTTATTTGTTAATTAAAATTGATATACAACACAAATTGTTAGGAAGGAAACATAAAAGTAGTTCATGGTACCCCAACCCATATCCCACTTTTCTATCTTCTTTTCAATAACCTATCATACTTTTCGTATATGGTCCGATAATCCATTGTCACCTATTAGTTGTAATTAGCGAACCACGTTAGAAAATCACGAGTTCATTCTAAAAATACTTGAGATATCCCCCCAACCATCAACTTTTGCCGTTTAAATCGATATTTCCAAAAGCTGGATAAACTGGCGAAATGGACTGGAGAAAAGTACGAGAATAGTATACATTTCATTTGTGTTCATTCTGTGATTTCACCTTTTTTTGTTTTTTACAACGATTCTATGTTAATTAGATTTTCAATCGCAACACAAACATACTGATGCAGAAACACATTCGCACATATGTGGTATACAGATACGTTTGATGTTTATTGCCAATATTATTTGATAATTGTTCAAATGGTAATGATTTCATTAGGATTAAATGTAAATCCCCTAATTTTGAATAGCACCTGTTTTGCGTTATTGACTATATGCTCAATAAAAAAAGTATAAAGTGTGAAGTCTGAGAGCATGAGAACAATATATATTCAAGATGTCAGACATTTGGAAAATTTCAATAAAGGTTCAAATATTCATTAAAATTGTTTAGAAATTAAAAGTTTTTACCAAATTCGAAACATACAAAATATACAAATTAGTTTCCAAAACGTTTAATATTTAGAACATTTTTAATTCATACATTAAAAAAACTATTTAATTTCATTTTTATACTACACTAGCTGACCCGGCAAACGTTGTTTTGCCTTCAAAATGTTAATGTGGTAAAAAAAAATTAATTGCAAAAATCTCATCTCCAACGCCATCTATCACTTCAAATAAAACCTTTCGGAATACTCTACAAGTAATTTAAGACCAAAATAAGCCAAATCGGTCTAACCGTTCTCGAGCTTTAGCGAGACGCACAGCAATTGATTTTTATACATATAGATTTTGTGAGATCTAGTATGTATCTCAAAATGTTAAAAGACAATGATATTATTTTAACTTTTAATTTTTGTTACCGATATTTCGACTAAATTCTTTAGTCAGTTTTGGGGATATCTAATTGAAATATACATAAATCTTTACAAATTAGTATTCAATGTTCTAAACAAAATACAAATGATAACATTGAATTTAACTGCAAGTAAACACTGACATCTTTAGTTAGTTTTTGTGGAGCATTTCCGGCTCCTCTCCGCCGCCAGTATTTCCATGTTTTCAAGATTTAGCTTATGTCCTGTTATCGTACTGTCATGTGCAAGTGCAGTGTTTTGCTGCAACGATTTGTCAGTCGTTTCGTAGTCTGATTAACTTAGTCGAAGTATCGATGTGACTGATGCTGGGATTAGTCCGCGCGACTATCGGTCACATGGTCGCAAGGTCAACCCCTCCTACAGCCAGTTATCACTGTTTGAGCCGGCGGTCATCTCGATGTGTTTGACGGACACTTAGTGGAGTAATCGACAACTCTGGTAAAAATGCTTCCCAAGCTGCGACTTTCGGAATCGTCATTAAACTATATAGGTTCCGTAGAGAGAGCCCAAAAATATAATTTCACTGAATGTGAAAAACTCTCCCATGTTTCACTCAAAAGATGCCAAGGAATTAATTTTAATTTATCGGTAATAAAACTTAAAATTAAAAGAAAAAAATTCGGCCTATGGGCCGAACTATAGATAAATACAAGTGAATGCATGAATAAATACAAGTGAAAGACAAATATAACAACCCAATGAAAAAGGATTTTCAAGAAGTCCAGAAGTGGTGAACAATTAGATAACCATCCATGAATTTATCATTGGCTAGTCGTTGCAGGATGCTGTTATTTTTGACACATTTTCACTGATTCTTTAAATCATATTTTATTTTTTATTTTATAGAGTGAATTTTAATCGTAGTTTTTTAAAAATCGAATAAAACACTCAAATTTGCATCATATTTTACAATTTTTCATTGGAATCGGTAAATTGGTATTGATAAATTTAATTTTTAAAGGTAATTTAATGTAAATGTTGTCCGCGGTTCCGTCTCAAAATGTCCATTCGGAATATAAAATTTTTCGTCACTTTTTCGAGCATTTCGGCCTGTATTCCACCAATAACGCGTGTTATGTTATCCTGTAAGGCTTCAATAGTGTTCGGCTTGTTCGCATAGACTAACGACTTGACATAACCCTACAAGAAATAATCAAGATGTGCTAAATCGCAAGATCTTGGGGGCCAACTCAAAGGGCCAAATCGAGAGATAAGCTGCTCACCAAATTCATCCCTCAACATGTCCATTGTTTCACGAGCAGTGTGGCATGCTGCACCGTCCTGATGAAACCACATGTCAACCAAGTTCAACTCAGCCAATTGGGGGGAAAAAAATCCTTGTGGTTGAGTAACACATGCCCAATCGCTGTGAACGGCGACGAATTGACATTTCAAGATCGTCAGTAACACTGGTCGCTACGACTGCAATATTTTCTTCGGTACGCACTCTACGCATGCGAGTCGATGGTTTTATGTCCAACAAAGTAAATTTGGTGCGAAATTTGGAGGCAACAGCACGAATTGTTGATTCAGCAGATCGATTGTGACGACCATAAAAAGGTCGTATCAATCGTAGGTATCAAATGATGCACATTTCTCACAGAGAACAAATTTTGATAATAAATTTCAATGATTGCAATCGTCGCTCGTTTGTTAGTCTTTGTTAGTCCATGATGAAATGGCAGAGTATACTGTACACTTTTCACTTTGACTGATGGCGTTTGGACGCCATTACCAACCGGTGCTGCCAACCTGAAAAAATTAAATCCTAAAAAAACACCATATACTCGTATATAATACGTTAAATAATTTTAAGTTTCCGCATCAGAAACAACAAAAATATTAAAAATATTTATTATGCTAACAACGAATATCGGTTATAATGCGTTAACTTCATCTGTCCTTTTTGTGCAATTAGAAGAGCTGCCCAAAAAGTGTGAAAGATCTATAACATTTATTCACAAATGTTCTTATGAAATAACTCCCACTTTCTTTTTGCTGGGAAGTGAAAGGTCAACTATCTGCAAAAAAAAAACAAAAAAAATAGTGTTCAATGTAGTTTAAATATTCAAAACGTTGCACATCTAGTCAAAGCAAACATTTTGAAAAAAAATAATCTAAACAAAAGTAGAAGATACAGGGTGGGCCATATGAGTGTTGGCGATTTAATTCTTCAATTTCTCGGTAACGCGCGGCGCGGGGTGGCGGGGGGATATGTTGTTCGCTGCGCCGCTTCCTGGAAATTTAGTCGCCATGGAGCCGTACACGGGAGTGCAGCGTGCATTTTGTGTCCGAGCGTATTACGAAAACAATAAATCAGTGATTACTGCACGACGTTTGTATCGGCATGAACACGGCTTACACGATTTAAGTGAAGTTCCAAGCGCCAATGTGATACAAAAATGGATCAGAATGTTCGAAACAACCGGCTCAACAGTACCAATTACGGTTCGTGGTCGCCCAGTTTCTGCAAGATCAGCCGACATTGTGGAGCGTGTTCGTGTTTCAGTTCAGCGAAATCCGCAACAGTCAACACGTAAGAGAAGTCAGTCTTTGGATGTCAAAAGAACAACTTTACGACGAATTTTGAAACGTGATTTGCATTTGAAGGCTTATAAGATTCAGATAGTCCAAGAATTAAAACCCGATGATGCCAATAACCGACTTAACTTTGTTAATTTGATGCTAGAGCGGTTGAACAATTTCAACAACGTGATTTTTAGTGATGAGGCCAATTTTCTCCTTAATGGCCATGTGAACAAGCAAAATTGTCGGTTCTGGTCCGAGACTAATCCCCGACGCTTGCATGAACGTCCACTTCACAGCCCTAAGCTTGTCGTGTGGGCTGGGATAACGTCAACCGGTATTATTGGACCATACTTTTTTGAGGACGAAAGAGGGCATGCGATGACGGTTAGAGCGAACAATTATTGCAACATGCTAGCAGACTTTTTGGTGCCAGCTTTGCAAGAACTTCAAGGCAATACCTCGAGGATGTGGTTTCAACAGGATGGGGCCACATGTCATACGGCTAGGGTATCCATAGAGCTGCTGAAAAATGTTTTTCCTGGAAAACTCATTTCGAAAAGGGGGGATATTGAATGGCCCCCACGTAGCCCCGATCTCTCTCCACGCGATTATTTTCTATGGGGTACCTCAAATCGGTAGTCTACGAGAATAATCCGACCAATTTAGAGCAGTTGAAGAGGAACATTATTCAGAAAAGTAACAAAATACCGAGAACAACTTTTCAACGAGTTTTTCAAAATTTGCGACTTCGGTTCCAAGAGTGTCAAGCAGCCGAGGGAAGCCATTTGGACAACATTATTTTTAAGTCTTAAAAATTCCCATGCTTCTACATTTTAAAAATACAAATATATTTTTTTTATGTTTCGTAGTTTTTTTTTTTTTTTTAATTGAATATTTAAACCGCCAACACCCTTATGGCCCACCCTGTATAATCGATTAAATTTTGTACTCTATATTACGATATTACACAGTCCAACTCAGTTGTTTTACATAGATCATTATAAATGTTTCTGAAGAAAATTTTGCATTTTAGCCACATAATATGGCTAATTCAAATGACTCTTAATAACGTCTGAAAGACTGGTTTTCCTGCTTTTTTTTTCCTGCTTTTTTTCGAATCAAAAATATTAAAGGCGTGCTCAGATATAGCATTATAAATGATTTTATCATATTTTTCCACAAAACACTTCGTTCTTGAATGGATGTCATTCCAATCGTTAAGCAATATGAAAACTTTCAAATAGAAAAATATCGCTTCCTCATTCCTATACTCTGAATGAACTGCGTATGGATAATCTTCTTCCAATATGACCTTTCCTCTACGGTAATACGACATTACTTCATGTTTTGTGGTGCACATTCAACTATCAGGGAAATGAATACTTTTCATATGTTTCATTTACTATTTTGTCACTGAGGTCTACAAAGTTTAGAGACAATTGGATTATCATAGACCTCTTAATGTCACTCATTCTAGTACCTTCTGCGTGGTCTGAAAACCTCGGCCTCTGCTATTGTCTCTCTGCTCCTCCAAAGCAGATCAGACCTTCATGGTGGGCGCTATGGAAATAGGGGTTGCTCTACGCCACAACGATGGTGGTAGTGGTGGTGTTCTATGTGGAAGAAGCCGTATACCGTCGTCGTTCCTTCTAAGCAGCTGGAACACAAAACTTGTGCACAACCTTCCAAAGGTTGACGCATCTAGACAGGAAGTCTCAGTGCTTCCGCAATAGGCCGATTTCTGTGAATAGTCATAGTCATTGCAGATTATCAGATTGAATTGGAAATGGGCAGTCTACCGCTTTAGCGACTGAGGGTCATTTGGGAAATTATTGGAAGAAATAGGAAAAAGGCATTAGCCATGTTTACTACTGCAAACCTACAATAGTTCGAATAGGAACATCAGTCAAAATCGTTGTCTTTCCACGTCAAGCGGCGTGATTTGTCGTCGACCTGAGCTACATAACTGACAAAGTATATTTTACAAATATTACTTACTGTGACATTTTAACAATAAAAGGTGACAATTTGTATCTTCTTTATTTGTGAAAATATAATACAAAACGCAACTATTTGCTGCTAATAATCGGTGTTATGAAATCATTAGCCTGGACTTACTTGAAGAAACTGATTAATAATAAAACAATTTTGATTTGAAAAATAAATTTATAATAAACAGAATATTTTTATAATTTTTTGTAAAAATATATCAACTAAACAAAACTTTTTAAAACAATTAAAAAAAAAAAATATATATATATATATATATATATAAAGTGTGTGAAATTATTTGTCAGTTTGGTATAAAAAATGTCTTCTTTCACATTATGCTTACGGATGTTTGATCAGGCAACATAATTAGATTACAGGTCTGTGTAAAATATTAAAATGTAAAAACGAGAACGTCATATACTTATAATGTAAAACACGACACGTCACGTCACACAAACGTAAAATCAAGAGACAAAGAGAATATAAAAAAACTGCGCATATGACAATTATACAAATTAACAATTATAAAGTGCAAAATGTGTTTCGATGTCTAGTTTGTAATTAAAAAAAAAGAACAAAATTATAATAAGGAGAGATAATTTAATTAATTGCAGGAAGGAAGGTCTTTTAATTTTTAATTATTTAAATATTTTAATGTAGAAAACCCTTGCTTAACATAACCTTTGATTAATTCAATGGGCAAGGTTTGTAAACAAAAAATAGTTTTGTTTAAGGTGCATTATATGAGTGCAAAAAATATATATATAGGTATATTATATATCAAAAAACTGTAATATGCAGTATTGCTTCGCTGAACGAAATTTTCGATAAAAACAACTCTTAGTAGTTTAAAAGAGATGACACATTAATAGATTGGTTTTACAGATTTAACCCTATTTAAGAAGAACAGCGGCAAATGCTTCTTATGAACATTTGACCAAATTATCTACAAATAGGCTTAGGTTTGTCAGATCGATCTGTCAGTGTGTCATCCCCTTTAGGCAAAAGCTAAGTTATGTTATAGTCAATGGATAAGTAAACGGGTGTCGCAAATTCTTGCCTATTAAAACTAATTTGTTATTCCTACTAGGGACTAAAGTTATATATTTATTAGTATACTCGATGCTATTAATATTTGAAATCAAAACCATTAGTCAAATTAATGGATGGATTTTGAAATAGCTATGTTCTTCATTAACTGTTAAATTCATCAGAAAAAACACGAATTTCCAATTTGAAGTTTTTCATCGTTTGATATGTTTGCGCATGATTCAGATTATTTTTGCTTTTTTTCGCTAATTATGTACGACTGGCAGAAATTTATGCAATTGTACACTTTGCATTAGGAATTGCTACAAAAATATTTCATTTTAATAATTTCGCTTGAAGGGGAGTAGCGACGTCTCCCATTCTCATTCTCAGAACTCAGATCACCAGACGCATGATGTATGCATTGATTGAATTCAGTACAACTGTTTTGAAAAATGTGAAGCTGAGAATATAAGAGCTAAATGGGTCATTTGTATAGGAGGGGAGGGAGGTACCAGAAGGGGTGTGTTTATAAAGCTGAGAATTTGTCTGAAATTTTACCAAGTGTTATATATCAATGAAATAAACAAAAATCTAAATATATTACAAGCTACAAAATAGAAATTACAGACAAAAGATTGCACTCCGAGAAATCGGCCAAATTTGAAAGAGAGGAGGTACCAGAAAGGGGGCGACAGTGTGCTCCGTTGTCATTATGAGACACTACTATACTAAACGCTGAACGTGTTCCAAAATTTAACTAAATTTAGTGCATCTACATTAACGGTAGGAAGGGCCATGATTAATCATTGATTTTTTTCAAATTTTCATTCGCGTTATAAAACAATGAAATTTAGCTTTTTACAGGTTACCTACTAGTAGTTACAGAGAGGAAATTGTATTTCCAAAAATCGTTAAGTTAATATGGGGTATCCCACTTACAATCCTCGGGCTATACATAAAAATTTACGACAATTATCTTGTCCACCAACCAGTCGGCCACATAGACGAACATCGCTCTCGACTTGTAAAGTCAGGAAACACATTTGTTAAAAATATGTTTGCTATCTTAGATTGTTCCCTCTAGATGTTTGGCCACAACAAACGACATACAACTTTATTCCTTCGGCTGAAAGTTTAATGAACCGTGCTGATATATTAGTTATGAAAAGAAGACGTTTTGGATACGTCGACTTATCTAACAACATTCATGGAGAGGGATACACAAGTTTCGGCCCGGTAGTACTTTTATGCGCCTATCCAACTTTGCACCTGTACGTTTATTATTATTTAGTTTTTATGTGATGTCGTTTCAATATCTCAATGCATCTCAACCTAATGTATAACACGGTGAATGTAAGTGAAATGTCTACAGCAACCCTTTTAATGGAATTACCAAGAACGTAGTAGAACGTAATAATAGTATGTCGCAGTTGTTCTTTGTTGGCAGTTTTCATTTAAAGACATGCCTGTGTTTGACGTTTGTAATGTTTGGTTGAGTCCACTGCTGAGGTGTGATGTGATTTCCTTGGTTACGTCTTTGTACTTACCCATCTAATATCTAATTTAAACAATAACTATGTTTCATAATTGTCACATATTTCCAATTGGATTTCCTATTAACGGCTGCAACTGAGATTTCCGACAATAGTTACGACGAAGAAGGCCCGTTCTACCTACGTGGATAAAACGTTTATATACGATATGTTTGTTATCTTAGATTGCTATTAAATATTGGTTGAGTTTGCATTTTCATGGTATCGATGCATTTCTATTTATAAAAATGCAACTTTATTATGAAAACATGTTTACAAACGATTCATTGAAAGTATACTTTCAATAGGAGTAGAATTCTATGACAGGCCTAAATACACACGTAATCTATATAAATAAAAATCAAATGCCGTTCGTTGGTAAGAACATCAGTTGAGAACGGCTGGCCCGAATTGAATAATCTTTTTTTTTAAATGTTCGTCGTAGTCCAACTTAGGTTTTTATGGAAAGAAAAATTTACCACGCCCACTTTTACGCCCACTTTTTTTCGATATATTGTAAAACGGCTACACCGATTTGGCTAATTCTTTTTTTAAATATTTGTAGTAAATGTTTCCAGTGCTGCTACAAATATGGGCGGGATTGGACAATGGGGCGTGGTACCTCCCATACAA
>JAHXMU010000800.1:986860-1014487 GCA_019455685.1 Philornis downsi
AATGGGGCGTGGTACCTCCCATACAAACCACAAATTAAAAATCCATTATTTCTGCTCCTGCTAACGGTATTTGAACAAAATTTGGTATATAAGTTTGGTTTACATATTGTAAGTTCTGCCGCAAATATGGATTGGATTGGACAAATAGGCGTGGTACCACCCGAAGATATCAAAAATTAAAAAACCATTATTTCTGATCCTGTTATAGGAAAATTTAAGTTTTTCAAATACTGACTTTATTTCACTTCTTATTTTTCTATGTTTCCCGACAGACAAACAAAGAACGTTGTACATGTGAAAGCGTTGCAGTAATTTTAAATCTCAATTAAATTGACTTAAATTAAATAATTTTCAAAAACTTTACAAAAAAAGTATTAAAAGCATTCATTTAAATAACCAAACTTTTCTAACAAAAATTTAAATACAAAAGCAGAACGAAGTTTGCCGGGTCCACTAGTTATTAATAAAACTCAAATGTTGTGAATTGAAAATATCATCAACCCCTTTTATGTTTTTAAAATAATTATTTGTGTATTTTACAACATTTAAGGCCACAAATACGATGAGATTGGTTAGGTGTGATAAGCGACGTCATACCTTAGCAAATTCTGCAGGTTATCTCCAATAAAATATATTGCATACTTTGAGTAATCATCATCGTTTCCCCTTAATTTGCAATCAGTGCGTTAACAAAATATGTTCTTATGTTATAAAGCTCAAAAGTTTGATTATTTTTTCAATTTTCAAGTAGTACTAATGCCCTAAAAAATTAATAAATAATTATATAAATCAAATTTTATGACATTAGCCTAACGCATTATTATCATATAAAATTCTGTAAGCGATATTTTATGAACAAGAATTGACTACAAAAACATTATAATATTTGTCAGAAGACGCTATACACTCGTATTATTAAAAGTGGGTCCGCAACATTCATTAACAATTGCCGCCCTTTAATAATTATTTTTAATATATTGGTCTGGTTCTAGTATCCAAAATTAACATTTGGCTGTGTAAAGTATTGTAATTTGTTCAATCTCTTACACTCATCTGTTTCTATCCTAGTAGATCTTCCTGGGAATGTTTCCAAAGAGAAAATTCGAAAAACCCCGATTTACTCGGTTTTCTTTTTTGTTGGTCGAATGCCCAAAACCAAGATTTTTTGAATAACTCGAAACCCTGTTTCCTGGCATTTGAATACTATAGTAATCATATAAGTAATTGATTGCTCAAATTGAAGAAAATGAGAAGGGGCACAACTGTTCATTATTGCCTTTTCGTTTATATGTTGAATTATGCTCACGAAACTTTTACTAAATTCGAATATCGTTTTGTTCTCTCTTTCTCTCTCTTACAGAAATACATAGAATCTAATATTGGGTGACAGTGACGACTGGATCTTTTTCTCCTTCATCACCGAAAAATAATAATAATAAATAATAAAAAACAATAGAAAACTCTAAAAGCCCCAAACTGGACTAATGTTCGAAACAAACACTTAATGGCATTTATTATCCAATTCCATGCTGTAGTAAAACAATAAAAGCAAATTCCCTCAGTTAAAGACGAAGGAGATAAGCGTAGAGTGGTAGCAAATCTAACTGCACCTAAATAGAACACCAAGTAAACCTTATGCAAAGTGTAAGGAGAAGACCAAAGGACAACTACCAGAAGCAGCAGGATCAAACGTTGAATAGAAGGCGACGACTAAGCGACAAATCCAAGACCTAAGACAAAACCCCGAGGAGCTAAAAGTGGCAATCGGGCAGGTGTGAGAAATGTCCGCAATTTTTTGTAGATAAACGCAGAGACGGAGAACGCAACGTACAGAAGAATCCAAATAATCATACAACCAAGCAGCGTTAGATTTTATTTAGAAATAAGTATAACCTACTTCTCCAACAACAACAACAACCTACTATTACTATTTAAGGACATTACACTACAATTTTTCCGACAAGCATTGTTCCAAAAACGCTCCATTGCTGAGATAGTGTAACTAAAAATTGTTTCCTCAAAATTGGGTTTCCTCCAACAGCCACATTAAGTCTTCTGAATTCTCAAAATATTAACTAACAATTTAGAAGTTAATTAATAATTATTCATCGTGTGGCGTTTAAGCAGCGTTAGCAGCTTAAAATCGTTCAGTTAGCATGGAGTGCTGCTTATCAGAAGAGGCCAAGGAACAGAAGCGTATCAATCAGGAAATCGAACGGCAATTGCGTCGGGACAAAAGAGATGCGCGAAGGGAGTTAAAATTACTGCTACTGGGTAAGTAAACTAAACAGCTATTGCACTATCGCAAATGCAGATTAAAAAGACATTTATGAAAACTTAGAGACGACATTGTTTGCAAAATATAAGGTGGTGTTGAGGATTTGAAGTATATTTAAAATAAAAATAAAGCAATTTTTTTTTTTTGTTTTTTTCCACAAACTTGTAATAGGTCGGGTGTTTGTTGTGGGGCATAAAAATTAGAATATAATTTTGTTGCTATGTAGACAATACGTAATATTGTAAATGTCACTAAATATTGTTAAAAAAAGATCTTTAGTGATACTTGATATTAACAGACTAAGAAAGGCATGCAAATTTTGGCTGGCGGGAAGCTGTACGCCAATTTCAGTGACTGTAAGAATCAAATGCGCGTAAGCTGACTGAATGTGGGGAGTTCTCTTATACCCCATGCATGTGATTCAAAAGAAAATTTGTCCGTTTTTTAATTTGTTTATTTATTACAACACATTATTATATAATAAAATTATAACTAGGATGTTCATACCATATAATATCGAAAAAGGCGTACTTAGGTTAGATTAGAATCGACAAATTTCAAATCAGATTTATCTAATTAAATATTAATTAGATATTACAAGACCAGGTAAAATTTAAAAAAAATTTGGGGGAAAAATTTAAATCTAATTAGACATCATTAGGTCAGTTCTGGCCTAAGCTGATACTATTTATTTATTTATTTATTTCTGGCTTGTAATTTAAAGCCTTCCGGCCAATTATAAGTAAATTACAATATGCAACATTTCATCATCATAAAAATTAAATATAAAATTTATAAAAATATAATTTGGTGTCGTGGAGCGTATTTCCACATCAACGTCAACTTTATTAATTGCTCAAAAACGTACAAAGTTGCTTTATTTATACTAAAATTACTTATTCTAGAAAATACTACAATATTTTAGAGAGAACACATATTTACATAATGGGTGCAACAAAGACAAACATATTTACAGAATAGTGTTGTATATCATAGACTTAATTCTAGAATGTTCTTATATACATAACAAGTGAAAAGGAGATAGCAATAGACCAAACAATGGGAGCGAGAGGAACAAACACAACTTATTGTCGCAAACGTAATTCTAGAAAAGTCCCACCCACAGATAAAGGGGGAAAGAGATTATATATATCATACTTGAATGTTCTAGGCGCAGTTTAGATGATCTTTCTAGAGTATATACTTAGACAAACTTCACTCATATACTACAATAATATGACATATAATAATATAATATGACATTATGATCGTTGAAGACAAAAAAAAGTATGGAAAAAAAGACTAATTCAAAAGTTAGAAGTTAATCGGAATATAATCTTGAAATATAAGATAACCGGTATGTAATAAAGGCTGCTCACAGTTTAATTGAAAACAAAATTTTACAGTAGAGTCTGAAAGTGTTGTAGAATGTGCCTTTTGTAAGAATCAGGAAATAATTTAAAACTTTTTAAATGGCTTGGTAGTAAATTGTAAATTCGAGCTACTCTTACTACAAAAGCACCACCCATGAGTGTGGTTATTTTAGGAATAAGGAGCTGCTTATTACGAGTGGAATGTGAAAAATTAAATGAATTAAAAAGAAATTGAGGACTACACAATCGAACAACTTTATAAAATAACAGCAAAGACCTAAAATCTACATAATTTTTAAAACTATAACCCAAGAAACGCTTAACATACGGTGTTATATGAACACGACGCCTCAGTGAGTATAAATATCTCATAACTCTATTAAACGCCAGCTGAACTTTCCTCATATTTGGTTTATTAGTGCCACTATATAACTCTATTAAACGCCAGCTGAACTTTCCTCATATTTGGTTTATTAGTGCCACTATATAACAATAAAACAATATAGAATACTAGGCATGATATAAGCATGAACCAATTTCTCCTTAATCGATCTGGGCAACACTAAGTCGGTATTATAAAAACTTCGCAATAAATAATTTAAACATCGGACTACATTATCCACATGATAGTTAAAACTTAGTTTGTTGTCTAAAACTACTCCCAAACAATGTACACTGTGGACCACTTCAATACGTGTGCCACGATAAGATAAATTCAGGTTTAAATCACGATTAGAAAAAAGCATAGCTTTTGTTTTTGGAATGTTAATTGATAGTTTATTTTCCGTCGTCCATGAGCAGATCAAATTTAACGCATAATTAATATTACTTTGCAAGACATCATCAAACTGATATTCTCCCTTAAAGAGCAATTGTACATCATCTGCAAATGAGTAGGGAATACATGTATCATCGAGGATACTAAACAGGTCATTCAAGTACAAAATAAAAAGTATTGGGCCAAGTACCGAGCCTTGAGGAACACCGCTTTGGACAGGTAAAACAGAAGACAACGAATCATTGACAACAACATATTGACTCCTACCGTATAGGTATGATGAAATGCCTTTTCTAAATCCAAGGATAATAACACACAAACTTTTTGACCATATACTTCTTTCCTTATGGTATCTGTAAGACCAATAAGTAGTCCAGTGGTATTCCTATAATTTCGAAATCCACATTGACAGTCGTTCAGCAACGACTCACTTTCAATGAATCGCAATAACTGACACTTTGGTATGTGCTCCAAAATTTTTGACAATATGGGAACTAATGAAATTGGTTTCAAATTTTCGAAATCACTGGAATCATTTTTCTTTTTAATTGGGATTACCTTAGTTAACTTCCACTGAACTGGAAAAGAGGATGTCATTATGATCGTGTTGAATAAGTGCTATTCGATATAACAATTTTTGGACTTGCTTTCAGATTCAAATTCATGTGCACTTTTTTTCGCGGCTTGATAGAATTTTTTATAGTGAAATGAGATAGATCGTATGGATCGAAGTGCCTCTGCTTTCCTCGTCGGAGCTTAATATAAACATCTGTAAAGTTATCATTGTTTTCGTATGAAAACTACACTGTTTTCTGGAATCGTTTGTACCTCAGCCAGACCAGAAAACAATACATTTATCAAACGCCACTTGTTTTCTTGTTTCTTATAGTCGTTTTCAATGAAAGAAGGGTCATCGTAGCTTGAAGCTTTGTCGCAATATTTTTCCTGCTGGCGAAATGTTCTCCAAAATCCTACAAGCTTTATTGATAACATTTAAGCGAAATTGCTTTTAACTGAATTGACTTTAAAAATCTCATTTCCGCGGCAATTTACGCCAAATTATAAAAACCAATATTTTAATCAAGGAAATATCCTTAATCATCGACATAAGTTCCGAAATTATAGCAATACTAGAAATTCTAAATATGTTTACTTAGAAAACTACTACAGTACAAATTATGATCTATTATTCGCCGCACTTAGAAAACAATTCCATACGTTTTGGTCTTCTGGGCATCTTCTCTATTTTCTCATATCAATTTTTTATAGTGCCTCACAAATCTGATCCTTAATACGGGGTTTCGGTCACTTGCTCCCTGGGTCGAGGAAAGTTTTTCGTACTGGAGCCATCCGCAAACCTATGTCAACCTCTGGGTTGCTCACAAAACTTGTGACTTAAACCTACGCGATACCCTCCATTAATTTTAGAGTCCATATATTAAATGATTATTTCTCTTCCGAAGTCCCAAATTGTATACATCCGCCTGTGTCATAATCCACGATTCTGTACAGTTGAATTTCGTTGACATAACTTATACACTTTATTAACGGCGCAGCAAAGTAGGTAATACGTTTACGCAATTTTATCCATTTTGGGACTCTGTACCTGCCAGAAAGGGTTTAGTAGTTAAAAAAAAGCAGCTACCAATTATACAAATTTTGTTGGTATAATTTTACGCACAGATATTTCCATATTTGAAGACAAAATTAAGGTTCTTCATGTTAGTTCCAATTCGAGAGGTCTAATAAAAACTTTTCAGATATTGTATTTCCTGTTTGAGGATCCTATAAACGATATCTTTCAATACAGTGACAAACACAGACAACTTGATAGGGCTTTGGAAATCCCTAAATCGAAGTTTATTTAAAGTTCATCTTCAAAATTTAACTATGAAATTAGGATGGCTCTCAATGTTGTACAAATTTGGGACCATCTCTAAATTTTCAATATTTCAGTTGCATGATATCTCAATATGATTGGCCTTAGTACGATTGCATATTATATTAGGTTCATATTACAGAGTTCAAGTCCGGACACAAACATCAAATCTTTCTTTGAGAAGCGGTCACCTCTCGGTGTGTGGTGAAAAAAAATAGTTAAACAATCGACAAATCTAGCGAAAGCGTGTCAGACTCTCGCTGAATGTGAGGAGCTTTCTCATTTTTCATTTATGCCCGCAATCGGATGTGCTGTGATGTCTCGATTACAGTCACCATCAAAAACAAGAATATGTTTCTGAAAATGCATTATTTTTTGCATTTGAGGGTTTCTGACAATTTTTGATCTATTGACGGCGAATTTTTCTGAAAATAGCATCATAAACTACACATTAAGGTATAACAGACAGAAACTATGCTAAAACTGTTGGAACCCGTATAATAACTAATTAGCTGTAAATGCCAATGCTATTAAGAAAGGTTGTAAAAATTTTCTTGGTTTTAAATGTTGTCTCTTAATTTTCTTCAACTGAACAGGTACTGGTGAATCCGGTAAATCCACATTCATCAAACAGATGCGTATTATCCACGGCAGCGGTTATTCAGACGATGATAAACGTGGCTATATTAAATTAGTGTTTCAAAATATATTCATGGCAATGCAGTCCATGATTAAAGCTATGGATATGTTAAGAATTTCATACGGAGTAGCTGAACATTCGGTAAGAAATTTGTTATACATTTTGTGTTTCGTAAAATATTTAATTTCGAAATTTTGATTTCTAAGGAATTGGGTGAACTTTTAATGAGTATTGATTACGAGACAGTTACAACATTTGAAGATCCATATTTGTCAGCAATTAAAACGCTGTGGGCCGATGCTGGCATTCAGGAATGTTACGATCGACGAAGAGAATATCAATTAACAGATTCAGCTAAATAGTAAGTATTCGGTGATAGCTTGATGGACTGAAGGACGTACTTATAAATTGTTGTAAAACATTAAAACATTACCACTTCCAAAGCAGGCAGAATAATGATAAAAATCGACTTTAGTTTATAATTTTGAATTTTATTCGCTTTTCCTTGTGGCCATATATATATACCTATATATATATGTAATTTTTGGGTGTCCGCCTTTCGAGCAACTCTTCGAAAAATCCATTAGTAAACTTGGCTTTTAAAGGAGTCGACAAAAACGAATGTGCTTATAGAAAACTATTCTATTATACGAATATTAATTAGAACGTCCCAATAAGCCATATTAAATACGCATCATATATTATAATTTCTTTAAAGAATGTTAGTAATCATTTACATATACGTATGTACACATTTCTCGACAAGTGCTACAAGATGTACGGCATTTTTAAAAAACATCATTTGACATTAGACGAAAAAGAAGTTCATACACATTCGCATGGTTTTTCTTTGCAGTTAGATGTGATTGAGTTTTTTTTTTATACAAAATTAATACCTTAAAGGGTCGCGTTATTTGTTCTACTATTATAGAATGACTATTTTTTGGTCACATTTAATTAACATGTCAATTTCAAATTCTTTAGTTATCTTATGGATCTTGACCGAGTGGCTCAACCCGATTACTTACCAACTGTGCAGGATATTTTACGAGTTCGTGTACCGACAACGGGGATTATTGAATATCCTTTTGATTTAGAAGAAATAAGATTTAGGTATTGTCATCATTTTCTATAATATGTTTGATTTGAATATTTCTGCATGCGTTTTCTACTGTCTTCCGCCTTTCTGTTTACTAACAATTATTGTCAGTGATGTTATCTATTAATTAATAACATATGAATAAGTGCACGTTTTTCATTGTTTTATTATAATTTGAACGACAGTACTAAATAATGGCTATGTTCCGTCACGCAATATTTTCTACTATTTTTACTTTTAATAATTTAATAACTTTAACTTTTAATATTTTTATTTAAAAAAGCTTTTCCGTACACCATAAACTGGAGAACGTTGTAAAAAATTTTAACAAATAAAAAAAAAAAAAAAAAAATTCTGGTCTCTCCATTACAATTTTTTGCCCGAAAGAATTTGTCGAGCAAAGCAGTACCCGTTCCAATACGTTTCTGATACAACAAAGAGTCGAAGCTATAAGAAATATACATATGTGGTCTCTAAATCGTATTGGTTCGAGAACAACTCAAATCTAATAAACGATTATAGCCAAATTTAAAATTTTTAAAATAAATGAGAAAGTTTTAAAAAGAAAACTTGTGGCAAGATAGAGTGAAATAATAATCAAAATTAATTATTTATCTACTCATTCATAGTAATGTAAATACTTCAGTACAATTATATGTAAATGTGCATTATCACACCACGGTCATGACCAACCGTCGCACGATGTTAGTAATACACGTAGTACACGTTAGTTAATACACGCGAATACTGTTCACATGATGGTGGGTTCAAACCTACTAGGTGAATTTTTACTTAGACACAATTTCACATATGGGACTTGGAAAATGCTGACGACATTGTTGAAAAGTCTAACCCCGAGTTTGTAAAATGTTTTATGGCCAGAAATTGAGGTTATTAATTGAACGATCCCGTCCCATCACTTCATTGAAATTGTTTTCCATCGATAGTCAAAACGATTGTTTTTGCCAATAAAACAATCACATTTGGCAAATTATTGATCCGTGTTTATTTGGATTAGCATTAAATTAAATGAGAAAAGCAACTGATTTTATTGATGCAGAAGGAATGATGTACCTAACTATAGTATGTACTTATGTAGAGCTAATTCTTTAATATGAATTGTATAACGATTTGGTAAACGCCTGTCATAATTCGGTGTGACTGTCGGCATAACATGTCCCATCGATTCTGTTAAGCAAAAGATCGTATCCAAATCTGCGCCACAAAAATGGAATTTTTGCAGAATTTATTAGAAAAAATTATTAGAAGAATTATGGACCATAACCAAATTGAAAACTATCATATTATCAGCTGTGTAGAATGAGGTCTACTTAATAAAACTTGATATTATTGTCACATTTTCCATAAATCTTGATATTAAATCGTCTAAAATATAATCAACATTTGTTCTTTCAACTGTTTATAATATATTGGCAATTCGAAGGCAATGTACAAAAAGAGCTAACAGAAGAAGAAGTATGTACAATAGCATACAATATAAGATTACTTATATCTGACAGCCGCTTTAGTCAATTACAGAATATGTTTCTGGTTTATATATGTATGATACCGTCATGGATTATTCCAAATAATTTTTTATGCTTTCCTCTAATAAAGAACTTTAGGTTTCGATGCAAATAAGTGTAAAAAGAGACATTTTCGTGAATGCTATTTTAATTTCCTTTAAAACTTTTCAAGTGACATATTGAATGGATAATTCTAGAACATTTAGCAAATTAGGTGTAACATGAGACATTTATACTAAGATCTTGAATGTCATTCTAATTTCCATGTAACATTTTGAACGGACAATTTTAGAACATTGTTTTGATTATGTTTTTTTTTAACTAAAACATTGTTTCTGATTTTAAATGGCTTTAGTTACATAAGTGATATACCACGTATCGAACTACCTGATTATTTACCGACTGAGCAAGATATTCTACGTGCTCGAGTACCTACTACGGGCATTCTGGAATATCCCTTCGATTTGGATGGTATTGTATTTAGGTAAAACTAATAAAAGTACCTTTCTTAAGATATTTGAGAATAAACACATCAAAATAGAAATAATTATATATGCTGCTAATGTGAATAAATTATTACAAATCCTTATGCACTACTTATTTATGATATTTGTTAATATTTGTTTTTTGCAGTGTTTGTTTGTAATTATGCTTTCATTAGTTTTGTTTTGCATGTCAAAAATTTACTAATAATACGCTTAAATAAATGTTTATGTTTGTAAAACTTATTCAGAATCACATATTAATATATTTTCTTCTCGTTTCCTCTAAACCCTTTTCTGTTTTTTCAACAGAATGGTAGACGTAGGCGGTCAGCGTTCAGAAAGAAGAAAATGGATTCATTGTTTTGAAAATGTAACATCAATCATATTTTTAGTCGCCCTTTCGGAATATGATCAAATTTTATTTGAATCTGATAATGAGGTATTTACAATGCTATTTGTAATTTAAAGGTGAACAATTAACACAAATGTCTGGTCTGCTTTAATTTTAATTTTCAGAATCGTATGGAAGAATCAAAAGCTTTATTTAGAACTATTATTACGTATCCATGGTTCCAGAATTCATCTGTAATTCTTTTCTTAAATAAGAAAGACTTGTTAGAAGAAAAAATTATGTATTCGCATTTGGTAGACTATTTTCCTGAATATGATGGTAAGTTTAAAGAATATGATAACGATTATGAATAATTATTTTATATATGATTTTACCAACAAAATTTAAGCACAATGTTCTGGAAAGCAATGTTGTAGATAACCCCCCAAAAAAAAAAAAAAAAAAAAATGCAAAATAAAGTTATCGCATCTTCGTAAAAAGGGGTTGTCGTAAAAATGTTAAACATAATTAAAAAATCCATTGAATCCCATGGATACAAGTACGGAGAGAGCTCCTTACATTTAGTGCGTTTACACGCAATTTTATTTGTTGACTCCCTAAATAGGATCTATTTCTTATTCGCTAAGGCTATCTTAAAAACTTTTATCCTCGCTTAAAGCAAAAAAAAAAAAAAGAAAGAAAATTTGCAGTGTTTTTGTTCTCATAGCGAACATTATTGATAATTTTTTCAACTGTGTACTAAATTAGCTGTTAGGTCAAGTAGACATTTCCAAAATTGAAAATGTTTTTCACCCACAAGGATGACACGTTTAGAAATCCGCGGTAAATCAATCATTAGATCTCTTTGTAACTAAATCAATGGTGTGGCATTTCTAATTGTAAAGGGTGTTCCAACAAGAACGCAATATTAAAATTTGGCGCCATTCGAAGTGTCATTGTTTGAGATTTAAACAATTGTTATTGTTTGCTTGTAGAAGGTACGAGGTTGGTAAAAATGGAGTGCTACACGAATGAACAACGCATTCTCATTGTGAAATTGTTTTACCAAAATGGTGAAAGTTTTGCGGCTCCAGTTCGCAAATTGCGATCAATTTGGGGTCCCAATAATGCTTCAAAAGAGTCAACTGTAAAGAGATTAATGGATAAAATTGCCAAAACTGGGTCTGTTAGTGATGTAAAGACAGCAACTCGCCTTCGACCAGGTAATGTTCGAATGTCCACCTCAATTCGACACCGAACTCAGCAAATTGGTGTCCCCAAATCCACTATGCAGCGAATTTTGACGAAAGATTTGCATCTTCATGCATACAAAGTTCAATTGACTTAGGAACTGATGCCGGCTGACCAAGGACAGAGAAGGGAGTTCGTTAATTGGGTATTGGAGAGACAACATGAAAATGCTGATTCAGTGACGAAGCCCATTTCTATCTTGATGGCTTCGTCAATAGGTAGAATTGTTGCATTTGGGGTGAGGAAAATCCTCGAGTGATTCGCGAGAAACAAATGCATCCTCAACGAGTCACTGTGTGATGTGGATTTTGGGCTGAAAGAACCATTGGACCTTTTTTATGAAAATGAGGCATGTCAAACGCAAACAATCAATGGTGTTCGGTATCGTGAGATAATAACCTGCGTGCGTAGAATTGAATTGCGTACGTGCGTAGAATTGAAGAAATGAATGTGGAGGGCATGTGGTTTCAACAAGACGGCGCCACATGTCATACAGCCAGAAAAACAATTCAATTGCTGCATCAGTCATTTCCTGGTCGTGTTATTTCGCGTTTTGGAGACTAGATTTGGCCGCCTAG
Organism: Philornis downsi; assembly: GCA_019455685.1. Classification (NCBI taxonomy): domain Eukaryota; kingdom Metazoa; phylum Arthropoda; class Insecta; order Diptera; family Muscidae; genus Philornis; species Philornis downsi. Next base: position 999,079 of record JAHXMU010000800.1, read on the forward strand.
ATCGAGCGATTTAATACCATTTGACTTCTTTCTTTGGGGTTTTTTGAAGTCGATGGTTTACGCGAATAAGCCGACACGACTCAAGTCTTAAAAGAGGAAATCGGACGCTGCATTAATGAAATACCGCAGAATTTATGCAAAACGGTCATTGAAAATTTCATTAAAAGATCGCGTGTGCGCCAGCAAAGCCGCAGCGGCCATCTGCCCGATGTGTTGTTTCATACATAACCTCATTCTGGAAACTTCTCATGCAATAAAGCCAAAATCGGTCGCGTTGAATCACGTTTGAATCATCACTTTTGTAGTAAGTTTTAACTATTTTTACGCGTTCTTCGGTTGTCAAACGATACATATTCGTAAATGGCAAACCTTTCACTAAAAATAACACTTCAATGACAGTTATTTAACGGCTGACAGCATTGCCAGACCGGCGGTGTGATAAGTATATATCCCACCCTAAATACAAAAGGGGCACAACTCAAAATTCTCTATTATTCAGTAGAGGTAAAAAACCATGATCGTGCAGAAAAATAAATAGACATAACGGCATTTTTTCAGTTAAAGAAGATAGTGATGAGACGGAAATTTTTATAGTAGTTAGAGATGTGTAATGTGAATCAGTTTATGGGAAAAAGTAGATTTTGACAATTTTTGAGTTGTGCCCCTTTTGTATTTAGGGTGCGATATGAGATTGAGGAAAACATTTGTTTGGCGGAATTTATCTTTATCCACCAAATAGTCTCCTTCGAAATCCAATCCAGATTTTAACTCTAGCATTTCGATGCGTTTCTACAGGCGTTGCTAAAACAATCGAAATATATTTTAGCGTCTGTAATAATCTCAGCGCTGATCCAAATCCTATTCGAATTTGGAAACAGATAACAGTTTTGGATTGCTAACAGCTAAACTTGATTTTCGATGGTCGTACGATCCATATGTAATATTCATTATTCATTGTTATTCCACTGTCAATGAGTAGAATATCATGCGCGTCCCGAAATGTGGAGGCCGTAACTATAAAGATCGATTGTTCGTTTTTTTTGTTTTTTTCTTTACACGGATTTTACCACGTCCTTTTCATTTACTCGACTCGATTTAGAAGTGTATTGGTGCACGTACGTTTTGTCCACTGTCACATACCGTAAATACCTCATTTATTGTGTTTGAATTGCTTCAGACAACGCTCCGATTCAGTAACACGTTAATTTTTTAACACGTCGTACAAACTCGATATCCATTTTTGTCATTTCCAAATGTTCACGCAATATAGCTTATATACTACCTTTTTATATTTTTAAAATGCCGCATATCTCTTGCATCCTTAATTCTCGATAATTGAGAATAATTTTTATATTTTTGTTTTCTTTTCGATTTTTGCTTCATCGAAAAATTTCTCCCTGCAACGCAAATATACTCGCATTATGCAAACGAATTGTTCAATTTCCAAAATAACTTCATTCTTGTCATCCATCTGAAGGGGGGCACTATTTTATTAAAACCCCTATCTTTTCCGAAAAATGTGGTCCTTTTTTGCAATTGGGAGATAAAATTTGGATAAATTTTGGAGAGAAGTACTTATTTGCATTTTTGTCGATGTTATTATCTTAGGCTGTTTTTCCTAATTTTGTAATGTCTTTTTATAGACATCCTTTCACAGATGCCAATTAAAATTGCTGCAATTATGTCTATTTTGCTTTTTGTATTGTAAAAACATTTCAAATTAAAAAATATGTTATTGTTGCTTTAGCGCGGATAATAACATTGAATCTGCCCGGAAGAGCTTCATCCGCTGTACGCTGCAATTTTTAAGACGTTGAAATTCTCATATTAAGGGAAAAATCCATTAAGTTTAAGCCCAGGTAATATGGTGGCCAATTGTTGTGAAACAATGAAGCTGTACATTTTTTCCAGAAAACAGTGTTGATTTTCACTGGTTTTGTGGGATGTTGCCGAGTCTTTTTAAAACGTCTATTGGTTCCTACCGATATGTTTACATGTCCAAGGTAACAAAGCATCGTTTAAAATTTGTCCACGGCACATTTTTTGAGTTACCTTGACGCCGTATTCAATGACATCGAATACTGAGCGTCCTGTGGCATATCAAGGACCAAGCCATCACTGACGCAGGCGCTTGCTTTCGCAGGGTAGGTAGCTTGTTTAAATTGTCTTTTGATTTGCACTCTAACTACACGTGTTTACATGTACTGAACTGTGAACATTTTTGTTATCCAAAAAGACGTGCAAGTGTTTTAACACCTTTGGTGTTAAATTTTGCACTTTTTGACTTTTGTTGGGGTTTAATTATGGCTAATTTTTTTGTATACACCTCATGCTGTGAGCAGGCATGTTGACATTTTTCGTCAATTGTACTGCGCTTTGTCATGGATTATGTTGAGTTTTGTCTTCTAGTTTTGAAACCATTTCTGGCGATATTGGGGTTTTTCTTTGATGATACTAGTACGATTGTAACATGTAATGATCCGATACAACAATTTCTGGTTGCGATTTTCCAGTCAAACACAAAGCAATTCCATTTCGATAGTTTTTTTAACTGCGACGTAAAACGATATGCTTCTGGTAGGCTTGTGAACAACATAACATCCTGACGCTTGTCAAAATCACTTAGCTACCTCAAAAATAGGTTAATTATAACATTGATCCATTCTTTTCCGAGATACGAATATTTTTAACATTTTTTTTTATATTTTAGAAATAAATTTCCATCATTTACCTTCGTAATATGTCAAGGCCGGCTTCACATTTCCCATGTAGTATGAATTGTCGTACAAACTCTACCTATCCTTGTAGATAAGGTTTAGAATCCGATACTCATCTCCATATGTACATGCATATGAAATTTCGTTTGGAATCAATTGCTCTTATGTGTGACCTATATGAGCTCCTTTCTTTCAAGTACCAAACAGCTAGTGCAGCAAATGGAAACGACTTACAAATTAGCTATTTCTGTTATTTTTCTCGAAATGACTACTGCTATGTGCTTCGACATGTGTTTTGGTCGCGGTCATTAGTAAAGTGAACGAAAGCATTTTGAGCAGATTCGTTTTATTTGGTACTTATACTTTTTGTAGTAAAAGCAATATCCGTCTGCCAAAAGATTAGCTATGCAGTCATTAAACATTAGTTAATTTTTAACGGCGGATAACAATTTCTAGTTGGCAATTTAAATCTCCTTACGATGATACCAGTGTATTGGCGGAAATTAACATCGGACTTGATGAAAAACCAATTCGTACTCTTCAGGCTGAAAAAATTCATCATGGCTAATAAGTCGACCTTCAGATTGCTCAAAAACCAGAGAGGAAGGAAAAATAACTTTGTGCACATTATGAGTGATATGCGGGATTCTGGCTTTAATGGCTTTCAAGGTGATAGCCCGTGGCGACAGCGATATCTTGAATGTGAGATGTCTGCTGACAGATGAAATGAAAATTTAGAACCACGAATATAAATTGCTTTAATATATATATGTATATATTTATACAAATATAAATTGCTTAAGATAGATTGATTGAACGTGGGAAGCTCTCTTCTTTCTCTCATAATATTTTGTTCAAGTAATTGAAACTACAAACTACTCTATCCCTCACAGAACATTGTGTTTTAACTTTGAAAATCCTCTTTAAATAGTAGTCCAGGTTTATTATAATTTTTTTTTATTTATTTCTTATATCCTTAATATTTAACGAAATTAATTCATCTTTTGATAATATAAGGTCCTAAATGCGATCATGCCGCCGCAAAACAATTTGTTTTAAAGAAATACCTTGCGGCCAATCCAGATCCTGAACGTCAATGTTATTCTCACTTTACTACAGCCACAGGTTATTTATACAGAACAATAAATATGTATATGAATAGAAAGTCGGCTCGAGGAATAGAGTATAAGCTATTTAGTGTAGCAGTAATGTATATCGCATCATTCTTTATTCTAAGTGCTAAGAAACAAAAATCGTAACGCTAGAATTTCTTATTATTTCTGTATGAAATTTATTTGAAACGCCCGCTATTATATTTGTTGCCTTATCCATTTTGATATTACATTTTTCTTCTATTCTTGTAAAATCAACATCATCATCATCGTCATCACATGTAGGCCCACAAAGAGATGCCATAGCCGCCCGTGAATTTATATTACGTATGTTTGTGGACTTAAATCCAGATTCAGAGAAAATTATCTATTCTCATTTTACATGTGCTACAGGTAAGTCAAGAAGTGTAGTGATAAAAAAAACCCTTACTTTTCATAAGGTATGTCCGAAATGAATTTCCCTTAGTTTGTTAAAAAATTCAATCGAGATGAACCTTATTCGTGGTATGGGGTATGTAGAGAAAAAATAACAAAATTATTGTAAACGTAAATCGAGTTCGTTTTGCATAAGTGGTATTGGAGAGTGATGGCAAATTCAGTTGAATATTGTATTGAAGTTCCTTTGTCCAAATCTGCATAAGTATTGACATAAGATTCGAGTATACAAAAACCTCGAGGTATTTTTCATAATTTCTATGGTTTAAGCTTTATTTTATACGTCATATGCTTCATTAAATTTTAATTTGATATAGTGTGTCTAACAAAGCTTTCGATATTGTTGCTTTCGAGTAGTTTCAATCTAATTGAAATATATATATTGAAAGTAACTTATTATTTCTTTCTCTTTTTTAACTTTTTTTACTTTAACTATTATCTACAAATATCTATTTTCCATTTGTTTCCTTAATGCAATGCAATGAATCAACAGATACCGAGAATATTAAGCTTGTATTTTGCGCTGTAAAAGATACAATAATGCAAAATGCCCTTAAAGAATTCAATTTGGGTTAATTTTGCCTACGTACACAATGTTTTGTTGACGATTATCTTACGACGACAACGCCTCTATCATTGATATTGATATAATTTATTTTTCTATTAATTACGTTTTCCTCTCTTCAATGTCGTTGCCTACATTATCGTTTTGGAGCTTCGAACTGTACTGAATCCGAAATTAAAAAGAAACCAAAGTTATACAAAATCAAATACAACTTCAAATAAATTATAAATAAATTTCATAATTTTATGCGATATTTTATTTCTCATGTATTATTATTAATTCAAAACATTTAAATAATGGAAAAATTATGAAAAATAAAATTGCCGAAATTATTTGTTGTTTTATTTCATATTTTAATAGCGTTGAGTATTACATAACATTTTATTTAAATCGAGTAGTATTTTTAACTGACGGTTTCCTTGGTTTCGTTTTGAACACCTTTTGCTTCTTGACATAACCCATAAAGAAAAGTCTTGTGCAGTCAGTTTAGATGACCTTGGGGCCAGCGGAGAGTGGTGTATCTTGATATTAGTTTGTTTGGGAATTTCCGTTGGAGCTCCGTCACAACCGGTCTGGTTATGTGTGCAGTTGCCCCAACTTGCTGGAACCAAATGCTGTTGAAACGGATACGTCTTCGGCGCAGTTCTGGGTAAAAAATTCCCTCAACATTTTGAAATAACTGTCCCCATTAATAGTTGACAGTAGCACGATTCGTGCGCCACCAAATATATAAAAAAATATTATTTTCGATGATTTTAAATATAGTTATATATACATATATCATGTCGACTTTCCTGGACTCTCAATTAAAACTATGGCATTTTTTTCAACTTTACAAGTCAGCTTTATTTCTTGATACGCAGAATAAAAAAATGAAATAGACCAAATGTTGGTTTTTAATTCGTGACAAATATCAAATGATTGTCATTATTCATTGTTTTTACTTTCCTGGAATTTTTGAAATATCAAGCAGTTTTTTAAGCTTGTTAAATGTCAATTTAAACGAATAGATTTTGTAATATAGCAACTCAATTTTTGTTAGGTCTAATACAGTGGATTCCAAAATGTAATTAATTCCGTCAGGTCTTTTCCAGAATGTTACTTTTTATTTATCCTGGCGTATCTCGTGAACTACGAGTATGAAATCAGTTAGTATCGGGCTCCATTATATTAGGCCCTTTTATATATTTATTTTGCCTACATATACAACAGGATGCATAGGGCAATTCACTTAGAGGTATTTTTCCGATAGGGATTTTATGACAGACAGAAGCCCAAGATTGTAACGTTGTTTTCAATATTGTTTGGAAAGACTTAGCCAGACGGATCTTCCGACGAGAAGACTAGATAGAACAATTCGGTGAGTAATTAATATCACGATTCTAGCCCGTAAATTCGCCACCTAGATTATAATATATCACACCTTTCCACAAAGTTGAACAGGCTTGGACTGAGCGGTCTTATTTTTCCAACAGAAAATCGCATTTGTTGTTGATGGAAAGCCTTCTCACACAATCATCCATAATAAATATGTATAAATTGGGATTGTTTCTTTTGCATCTATCAAATGCCAAACAAATTTGATTTTTATTAACGAATAAATAGCAAAAATATTGGAAAATTTTTGGTAAAAGGTGTAGTTTTCCCGAAGTTAGATTTAGTCTTTGTAAGAACAATTTTTTCCTAATACAAGGTGTATTTACTCATAATATAACCAAATAAAGTCCAGCTTCTTGCACACAAATATGTCTAATTTTAACATTTGTATTGCAAAAATTTGTATTTTTGTTAGTATTTTTCAATAGCTCCACTTACAATTGATTCGACCCTTTACGAAATTATGTACTAAGATGGGCCTTTCTAGATTCTATTATTTAAAAGATAACTTATTGGGATGTCCCTTTTAATCATCTGTGCTTTCAATTATGTGTAAATGTTACAATTATTATTAATTATTATTATTATTATTATTATTATTATTATTATTATTAATGGACTAATGTAAAGATTAATGGATGTTATGCCGATCCATACCCAGATAAGTGGGAGCGTCAGAAACGTTCTCATACTAAAAAAAAAAATATTTTTGTATTTTTCGACGCGACCACAATTAAAAGGGCTCCTTAACAAATTATATAAATTGTAATGATTCTCTCCAGTTTTTACCAATATCACCGCAATTTTTTCGAGAAATTCTGGAAAATAGTCTATAGTTTTTTTATCCTTGGCCAATGTTGCCCAATTTTCAACCTACCTGCCTATGAATAGAAGTGCTCAATTCTATGCCAAATTTCAGGTACCTGGCTCAAGCGGAGGAAATTCTTGATTAACATAAATTTTTACGAAGATGAAAAATAGACGTGAATTTCTTAGTTTGGAAGGAATCCTTGAATTTATCTATAAGCCATTATAGAAACATGAGGGAAAATCTCTGTGTCATCAACCTTCAAAGGGCGGGGCGGGGTGCTCTCAAAATATTGTGTTCTTCAAATTCAGAATACTAATTATAAATTGATCGTGCCGTTTTATATGGGAGGTGTCTTCGATGCCAAATTGGCAGTTGTCATCCAATCGAGAATGTCCTACGTCTCTACTATAAAGCAACTTTTGAACACTAAAATTTCAATCAGTTAAGAAAGTAAGTCGATCAGATTATTGATCTTCGAGTGAGAGTTGCAGTAAATTTGGAAATAAAACTGTATTTCTTGTTCTGCGCACCTGCATAGATGTTACAAGTTGCGTCTAAAACTTTTGCAATCTGTGAGTGTAGAATATTTAGTTTGTTATAGATTCAGGTAAGACACAACAAGCTTTAGTCTTTTAAATAACACAATAGAAACAATAATTATACTCAATACGTAAAAGATTGTTATCGCTATAATTTTATACATACTTGGATCGGCTTTTTTAACATAGATTATAAAATATTTAAATTCTAATCATTGGGCAAATATTCATTAAGTCAGATCGTGTTGAGGAGCTAATATATGCCTATTACCAGCTCATCACCATCAATTTTAAATAGCTCTGCAAAAAAGAGAATTGACATTAAAATCGTTTCCATTAGAAAATTTTTTAGTAACTTTTTAACAAAAAAAGGGATATCTTTTGGGAAAGCTAGCAAATGGGTTTCATTTACGGTGATCGTAACCGAAAACAGGCAAACCGAGTTTTTAACGAAACCGTATGTCGGTTTGTTTCAAACTCGCCATTTCCGAGTTTAAGCGAATTTTTTGCTTCGATTAACTTTAATTAATTTCAGAAAAATTATAAAAAAGTTTAAAAAATAACTTTGTGTCGAACAAACTAAAATATATAATTCATAAAAATAGTCGGAAATTGACCGTTACTGGTATTTTTTCGATACTAAGGCAGTGATTTCATGAGTTTATGTTGTCGCTATTAGTATTAAGAATCCATTTGCAAAATGTTTTTCGAAAATTTCCAATAGTACACAACTTTAAAATTAGCATATTTAATTAATTGAGTACGCATAAGCAACAGCGATGTATATTTATAAGATATATCGAAAAACAATTGTTTTCATGTCAAAATGCCCATACTTGATATCTCCAAAAATATGGTTGTTTTGAAATATTTTGAATCAAGGGCTTAAGAGTTAGTTACCTGAAAGAATTTAATAATAACAATAATCAACAACACAAAATTTGTAACATTTGGCTATTCATATTATTATCATAAAACATTTTTGTGCGATATTTTGAGGGCTACAGTTGCAACCAGAACATTATAATATTTATAAGAACACGCTGTATATTAAATGTGGGCCCAAAATACAAACTAATCAATTAAAGTTTAGTACTTGCCCACTTTTTAATATTGAATTTTTAAAGTGGTAAGAAAATTAAACTAAATTGTCGGATAAGTTATATTTTTAATTTTTTTTTTTGAATGTCTTGCACTCGCTGGTCTCTGCCTTATTGAAATCATTTTAAACTAATATACCAATGGCTTGTTTATTGTATGTACGATCTTGCATACGTTGAAAAACATATGTAAAACTAACTTTCAGGGCCTTCAGTTTTTAGAACAACTTTTTGTAACATTCTGGAAATAACCGGATGCAATTCTGGCTCATCCATATAAATAATATTAATATGTGTGTTTACGTATAAGCTTTATATATCGATCTGGTCATCAACAAATTTTGCGGGTTGTTCCCTAGCTGGAAAAGTTTCTAAATAGCTTTGTGTACTATGCTAGGTTTGTAGAGCAGGCCATTTCAATAACTCGCATATTATATGGACAATGGTAAAATATTGTCGATAGATTTAACCTGTGGTCGTTTTTTTTTTTTTTTTCAAAGGAGCACCTTTTTCATAACGAAAGTGAATAACCAAAGGCAGATTATTGGAAGAAGTATTATTTCGTTTAATTTGAAAACCGAGTAGTCCAGTAATCGACAAGTCATGTTTCTCGAACTGTGACGTTCGGAAAATTCGTTAATATGGAGGTCCCGTTGAGTCAGTCTAAAAATAGAATGCGTGTAAGTCCACTTAATTGGGAAGCTTTCCCATATCTCACTCATGGGATGCAAGAGAATTTGTTTTTTCTTAGTTACTAGCTGTTAGAACACGTACTGCTCTAGGAAAAGCATATGTCCTCATATGCGGGGAAGTGGTCTGAAATTTTGTGGAAAATATTTTCCTGTATAGCTCTCAATTTTATAGTGCCATTAGATTTTATTCCATTTATACAATTGTTTCTTAAATTTAATAATGAAAAGGCACGGCACGTCATTTTTGAATTCTTCTAGGAATTTCCGAGATCCTATTTAATCGGTAAATATATTTTAATTTCTCGGTATAATCCCGGTATTAGGATTTAAGATAAAATTGTGTACAATCGAATCCAAAATTGCATTGGAGATCCACTCCGCTTGCAGTGCACCTCGTAACATACACATATGGTCGAAAAAATAAGTACACCTATTTATTTTTGCTTTATGTTTAATTTTAGTTACTTTAACGGAACGTAAACATGGCAATTCTTTTTTATTTAAATAACTTTAATATGGTAATGCCTTTAAAAGTAAAAACAAAACTGGGGATTTCCCGTCGCTTTCATTGTGAGTTAGTTTTGTTCAGGTGTGATTTCAGTACTTGGTCAAAATAATAAATACATTGGAAAGGCTGGTTATTTTACTGTTGTTTATCTTTATTCATAACAAAATATTTTGTTAAAAAAAATCAGCCATGTGTCGAAAAAGTCATTGTTCTCCGGGGGAAAGAAAAATTCCTTCAAGAGTGATAGAAAGTGGCCAACGTCTTCGTTCTGTAGCAGAAACATCGGTCGCTATTTTTTTGTACAAAATGCTTTAAAGCCTAAAAAGCCCGTCGAAACTCGCGGAAGACCAAAAAAAAAAAAACAAACTTCAAAAACAAAAGATATTCGTATTGTAACACTTGCAAAGAAGGGCCCGTTTGTGTCTTCAAGAGCGATTTCAGCAGAAATTGGAAATGTAATTTAATCGCGAACGGTTCATCGTAGCGTACAAGAGACACATTTACCAGGACGGATAGCCAGCAGAGTTCCTTTGCTTAGACAAAAAAAAATGTAAAGGCTATATTGGCGTTTGCAAGAAGTCATTCCAATTGGTCCGGAGGAGATGGTGGAAAAAAATGGTGAAACATTTATGGAGCCATGAAACAAAAATTAATGTATTTGGAGACAACTGTGCTCGGAATGTTCGACGCCCTAAGAGTAAGAAATTCCATGTTCGCTTTACAAAGAAGACGGTCAAGCACAGGGGTGGCAATATTATGGTCTGGGGGTTGTTTCTCGTGGTATGATGTCGGTCCGGCACATCGAATTACCGGCACTATGATCAGATTTCACTACAAAGATGTCTTGGAAAATACGATGTTGAATTATGCTGTGGAAAGTATGCCCCTTAGGTGGACATTCCAGCAGGGTAACGATCTGAAGCATACTTCTAACTTGGTAAAGGATTGGTACCAAAAAATAATGTTGCCCTTGCCTGGCCAAGTCAATCTCCGAACTTAAATCCAATCAAAAATCTTTAGGGAGTGTTGAAACAAAGAATTGGAAAGGATGTTCTTAAAAAAATGGATCTGTTATGGAACTTTGTTCAAAAAACTTGGTATGAAATACCAGTAAAAACCTGCAGGAAGCTTATTGCCAGCATGCCAAAAAGAGTCAACAAAATAATTGAAAATAAAGGTGGATATACCGGCTTTTAACGAAACTCAGCCAATTTAGCAGAAAAAAACTTTTTTTTTTACTTATGCTTATTTTAACTAAATTTACTTCTTATTTTGTCCAATGTTTTTTGATTAATTTCTTAATTTTTGAAAAATACTGAATTTAATTTTTGTTTTTTGCTATTGTTTTATTTACTTTATTTCTAATGTTATAACAAAAGAAATTATTATTTGTTTTTTCTTTTAATTTAAATACATTTTCGTTTACGAGACTTTAAAAAAATATAGGGTGTACTTATTATATTGACCATATTACAAATTGATTATATCTATGCTTATAAGGAAATAAGACTTAATTGCCAATTTATAGTTTTGAGATATGAAGTGTTTTTTCATAAATTCGCAATTATAGAAATTTTTTATAATTTTCGAAGTATACACATTTTTGAAATTGTGCTTAGACGACAACATGCGCCTTAAACAGTAATAGCAAAAAACCTATTCTCGCTTATATAAATTTTTAGAGGAAATTTTGCAAAAATCGATCTTTGGAAAATTGCTATAACTTGTGAACTACATCGAAAATTGGACTGAGGACTGGATGCAAAGCTGTATGTAAAAAAGGACAACAAATAATAATGAATAACTCGACTTGGTCGTTTTACCATATGACCACAGATTTATACCATATACACGTACATATATATATCATATTATCATTGCCGATTTAATGTATATTTGATATTTGTCTGACTTCTCCATACCAATGTGCAAATCTAGTACCCATATGCCAAGATCGTTCGATTGCGTAGCACTTTTACGAAATGACGTAGGTTCAAAGATTTACTTACGTACATGCGTACGTTGAATATAATTCGTTGCAATCTGAAAACCTGTACATTAGGTGTGAATATACTAATTAATCTGTCTGTTTATGATTGTAGTAAAACATACTAATTATATGTCTGTCTTTCCCCTTCCCTTTCTCTATTTTCCTCTCTTTCCTGTTCGTTTCATTTAGATACGGAGAATATACGATTCGTGTTTGCAGCTGTTAAGGACACTATTCTTCAATCAAATCTAAAGGAATACAATTTGGTCTAAACGGGTCTTTAGACAACAAAAAAATAACTAATTTTGTGATTTTATGAATTATGAATGAATTCCTTCTTTTTTCACTAAACAAAACAAAACAAAATTTAAGTCAAAGTGAAATTAATTGAAAAAATATATAATACTAAACAAAAGTAAGGAAAATATTTAATACAAACGATTTCTTTAATGGAATAAAACATCAAAAACCAACAACCACAGCAACAACAACAAATATTTGAATACATGAAAAAAGGATACATGGAAAAAATACTAATTTAAAAATTAATAAACAAAACAAGAAAGAAGAAAGAAAAGAAACAAACACTTTTATAACGCTAATTATAACAAATTATATACTTTATATATATATATTATATATATATACATATATATGTATGTATATGAAATAAATTAAAAATGGTAAATAATAAAACAAAAAATGAAATCAACCGAAAATTGGGTTAAAACTATAAATTAGAGCAAAAATATAGGATATTGATTTATAATCCAGAGAACAGCAACAACAACTGCAACCAAAACTGTTATGAGGAATTTTTAACGAACAATAACAGAACTTTTGTAGGAAATAGACAACAGCAACAGCCCAAGCCGACAGCCTCCAGAAAAACAAATTTTAGAACAGCAGAACAAGATGAAACCACACTTTTTTTTAAGAAAAAAGCTAAATAATAATATATTAAAATCTATATATCTATATATATGAAGATCTGATTGTGGTACTACTATGATTAATTATTATTTATAATAATTAAAAACTATTTATAATAATAAATAAGACCTACATAAACTCTACTACTATACAAACACACACATTTATTTGTAAATGTATAATAATAAAGGAAATGAAAATGAATACCCAACAGATAAACCAATAAAACATGTACGCCCACTCCCCAAAATCTCCCTTATCAAACTAAACGTAAATTTCTCTACTTTTTACATGTACATTTAATGTAAAATCTAAATCAAATTTGTTCATAAAATACAAATATAATACAACCATTACTCCATAATTACTCACTGAACCGTAATACACAACAACCCACTCCCAACTAAAGTTTAAATAAACACCATAACAATAAACACAACCACGCCCGATCCATATTTGCAGTGAAAAAACAACAACAAAAAACAACTGTACGTGTACAACCAAGTACGCTCCTCTTTAATAAGTTTAATAAAGTACTAAAAAAAGCTAAAATCGTAAATTCTATGCGAAAATCACACACAAACACCTTGCAAATAATGCATCATTTTAAAGCGCTGCCTTGTTTATTAATGTGTGAATCCATGTAGGAAATTGAGCCATTGAGATAAGAAAATAATTTAACTGCATTCATTGTGAATTGTTTACAAGAAATACAAAAAAAAGTTTTAATTTTGTTGTGTGGTATTCCTTTTCACTCATTCATATCTTCACGAGGACAATCACAAGAAGTTATGGGCAAGGATACCCTCCCAGTAAAATATGCACGCTTTCTCTGTAGAAAACATTCGAAATATTTAAACCAATTTTTTTTTTGGCGAATTTCTATTATTTTATAGAATACTAATAAGAGTATTTGTATTGTTCTTATTCCTTGAAATATTCCATTTTAAGAATTTTCAAAATTAGTTACTTCGTTAATTAATGTGTTGCGAACAACAGGCCATGCCTACAGATAGTATTCGTATTTGTGGAACTGCTAATAAGTGGCACAAACTAACTGAAAATGTGTCAGTTTGTTAACAATTTTGTAAAATTAGTTTCTTTGATAGAACACAAAATTTGAGCCGGGCTTCCCAAACTGCATTGGTGGCATGGGATTGCAAACAAAAAATCAACATTAAGGAAAAGAAATTAAATGTTGTTTATCTTTTCCATTTACATAACTTCTTCGATAAATTGCTGCATACACATATGTTTTGGATAGAATGAACAAACAGATGTTCAGTACAAATGAAATTTACAAAATACAACAATTATTCGAACGGTCCTTTTCAGAATAAAATAAAGAGATAAAAATAAAAGCCAGTATCTGAATAAAAATTCAACAAATATGGATATTTTTAGAGTTCTGGCAAATTAAGTTATTAAATTGCTAAAATCCAATATTATTCCATTAAAATTATTGAATTTTCGGATCTTGTCAATCAAAATCTGCTGCCAAAAACTTAGTGTATTTCTGTTAACACAAAAGGGGAAGATAATGAAAGAAAAAAGAAGCAAAAAGCCTGTTATACAAAATCTATGAAATGATACAAATCTTCTGGACTTATTAGACTACCATTTTTGCGTAGTAGCAATTAAAATAATAATATTCTAAAAACAGAATTTAAAGAAACTAGTGATTATATTATACAGATTATCTATTCATCGCCAAAGATTAAATGAAAAAGTTGGGGGAAAATAGCGAACTGCTTTCCGAAAAAGTTTCATGTGCATAAGGGGGAAATTCGTAACTGTCATATTGTTTGCGACTTCCTTTTCTATTTCACCGATATTGTCAAACAATAGACTATTTAGCCGATTTCTATTCACGGATTTGGGGTTAATTTTCAGGAGGGAAATAATAAGCATGTCGTCTATAAATTTCTTATAGGAAAATCTCGTTGCAAATACGTTCTTTAAAGAGAAATTCGATTGTTACAATTGTTTCAAATAATAAAAATGGAAAAAAGTTATTTGCCATTCACTTGTATTGGAGAAATTTCAAGTGTTGTTTATTGTTGTTATTGTCCAAGCTAATTCCATGATGTGTTAGTTCTATAACGTAGCATCGCAATGTGAACTGGTCGTAAGCTATAAAATTATGAACCTGATCGCAACGGTTAGCTGAAAATTATGAAATAATTAATTAGTCACAGATTTGTCAGTTACTAGAAGAGTTCTTAAGTAATTTGCGAATTTTACTTTCCCCACTTTTTCCTATACATCAATCTGCAAGAGGAATAATTTGCCCAAATCTGTGAACCCTCCCTGAAACAGTTATTGGATTGGAAAAGAAATTATTACGCAACTAATATCGTACTATAAGTTTGGTCTACCGTCCCAAAAATGGAGACTCTTCCGTACCAGTTACATTTGTCAAATTATTATTTTTGAATTTGTTGTAGGATTTCTTAACGAATTCGGATGGTTTCGAATAGTTAAAATGCTACTGACTACATTCATAATAATTTACTGCTTCGATAAATATTTATGAATACGCGGCTTTACGATACGGAAATATTTGTTGACCTATATTTTCTTGTAAGCAACATTTGAATTCTTTTGATTTTTAAGTTTGCATAAATGTG
>JAHXMU010000800.1:1014887-1080179 GCA_019455685.1 Philornis downsi
TGTATATATGTAAAGAAACAATTATTATGTTATATATATATATATATATGTATATATATAATTGTTTTTGTTTATTTCTATATTATTATCATTATTACAACTATTACAAATTTTTGTTTTTCATTATTAAAGAAAAAAAAAAAAACAAGAAGAAAAGAATATTCGAAAAAATTTGTGTCATATTGTTTTTAAATGATTTTTATTAAAACCGAGAAACATGGAAAAAACAATTTATATTTATAATTTATATGCGCACATTCAACAACAACAACAAAACGATAAAGTGGAAAAAATAAAGAACAAAATAAAGAAACAAAAAACCAACAACACCAGTGTCATATGTTATTATTTCTCTTTACCATCCATACACGACTCTCACAACGATGTCGTTTTCAACAAACGCTATAATTTTTGAAAACTTTGTCGGCATGCAAGCAGTATTAACTGCGATTTCGTTTTTATTCCCCATTTGTTTTTTCTTTTGTACCATCGGTTTTATATAGCTGAATATTGTAGCGTATTTCCCCTAAAAAGTGTTCGTCCAAGAGAAATTCTGCGATGGAGAAAGTTGAATAATGTTACCATTAAGCAGAAGTTTTCCATTCACCGAGCGTGTAGAGTGGATCCAAAAAAGGAAATCTCGGAAGGCATTTAAACATGAAAATGATACCATTTGAAATTGGGAAAGTAATAATTAAGATTAAAATTATACAGCTGGTATTAGAAAAAATGAAATAAAATTAGCTTTGGAGTCTGTAAAGAATAGTGATGTGAAAAACATAGAAGGCAATACTCTTCAAGGGCGCGAAATAATTGTGCCCATAAGGCAGAATAGATAATCACCTTAAGTGGCGCAAAAGTTATCATTATCATCAGATTTCCTAAAGTTATGACTTGTCTGTAAATCGAAAGTCAGTTCTGTGTGTGAATAATGTTTATTCCCATCAATGCGTTTCTTTCTATTAAGTCGGGAAGGTTTTATGAGCAAATGGTCCGCAGCCACAGGCGATGCAGCCCAGCAAATTCCTCTGTTGGATATAACTGATTAAAGAAAAGCAAATACTGTCCAAGAAGATATTCTACTTTTGGCTCCATCACGGATTTTTGTCGTTTGAAATTGTCTCAAAACCAATAGGTTGAATTACGGATATCCGCTACATTTGTTCCTTCGAACCGCTTGTGAAACACACTAGTTTCGAAAAGATTTTTATGTGGAATTTGGAATTTATGTGGAACTTATTTTTGTATATTAAGTTGAATCAATATTTCTTCAAATGGTTGAAAATCGATTTCAAAAAATTTTACTAGAATTTTTTTTATAATTTTTTAATATTTTTCTTAATACTTAAAGCAATGAATTTACTGTTTCTTCTTGTATGCTCATTTTAGCAGCCCAAAAGGTTTGTTTACTTAAACGTGAAATGTCAAACAACTCCGATGAGGGAAGTTTATTGCAATTGCAATGATATTGCGCTTATTTTTGCACCGCCATCTATACATCATAATTTTAGAAATTAATTTCTTCATTTTAATTTTCAATTTAGTACTCTCAATTTCGAATAAAAATTTGCCTATATCAAACGAAAAATTTCATTTCTAACAGCTTTTCTCAATACCAAATCGTTCTTTTCACAATGTAATTAAGATTTTTCAATTTCAGTTGATTTTTCTCAAAAGTATGGATCAGATTAAAAGTTATGCGAATTATAAGGTATTAAATTATACGTGTATAATAGTACTATGCTAGTCAATTGGCCGATTTAAAGGCACACGGTAGTTAAACTATTACATCAGTTTTTGGATCTGCCAAAATTTAGAATTGGAAAGAAAATCTCCCTCATGAAAATTTCGGTCGAAGGAAAACATATATGAATTGAAGCGCAAATTTTCAGTTTACAGTTTTTAATAAAACACACTAAATTTCACTTATAACCATATTTTCTAATATTATCATATATACATTTCAAATTAAAGCAGAGTTTTTAAGGCAAAATTATATTTGATTTTCCTTTATATTTAATTATTTAAGCTATTAAAATAAATTAAAAATACCGATATACCGAAACTTATTTCGGTGAACCGATTCGTAATAGATATTTTGAAAACTTCACCAAAGTTTACAGAAATTTCTGTAGCTAGTTTAGGCTTTAATCACTGATTTATGTAAAGGCGTTAATTTTTGCAAAACCAAATTAAAACATTATTGGGATATTAGCAGAATCTAAAAACTCGAAACGTGTGTTTGTTTCGATGCCAAGCAAATTGCAAAATTTTTATTACCGAAGTTTTGAATTTCAAAATAAACCAATCAAAATAATTTCAGACTGAGCCATTAGAAAATTAATTTTTTGTCCATCTTCGATAAATGGTTTCTTATGGTATGAGGAGGTATAACAAAGTGGTCTCAATTGGATTTTGGCATTAAATTCATTCATATGAGAAGAATTCTTTATATTGTAAAAAACTGGCGGTGTATAAATTGGCCAGGATTGCGCATTTGAAATATTTGTTACTCAATACATTCTACAGCTGTAGAAGCAGTTTCATTGCTGGTTATTTGCACTAATTGCAAAAATGTCAAAACTGTGAACCCTTTCTTTGATAAGGCCTTATAAAATTCAATAGTATCGCCACAGTTTTTTCATTAACTCCGACTGACTATTTCTGCATCTTCCTAATATCTTTGGAAACAATTTTTGGTAGAGGCCTGCAGTAGTTTTTATCTAAAAGTTTATATCCCAAGTAAGAACCACTAATGTTTATACAGTATTTCAGTGCTTCCAATACATGATCATTTTTTTCCGATTTGCACAAGGAAGCACAAAAACAAGTGCTTCCTTTTTAATGCATCCAGAGTTCATTAGTGTCAAGACCAATTTTCAGACCACGATTTGTGCTTATTTTTTGCATCCTTGAGAAGAAAATCTTTTGCTAATATGTTTTTACAAAGGAATTCACAGACATTACGAGAAAACTGGTGAGCTACAAAGCAGAGATTATAAAACAAATGTAAAAATGGAAATTTCCACCAGAGCGGTTACAAGAACAAACTCAAAAGAAATGTTCCTCTATTGCCGAATTGGAACAATATTTTTGTAATTATTTTATTTATGCCTAATTGGGAAATAACTTGTGAAATTTTCAAGTATTACTTGTTTTTGTGAAAACTGCTGTGTTCCTATATTTCAATTACTTGTAAAAAAATGATGATTGTAGGGTTATTTCCGATTCTGTAATTTGACGGTCTGTAAATTTGATGTTTAATGTTTGCAATACTTCGTTTTTTTAATGGGGAGCTGAAAACACATTTAGTGTGGAAGAGTTATATAACGATTAAGAACATTTTGGTTATTCTATTTCGCAACGGATAACATAAAATGACATAATTAAATATTACACCAATTTATAAAAATCACACGATTTTGACAAAACAGAGACGTCGTTTTTCTGCACAAAATGAAAAAGAAAAAGTTGCTTAATTTTGCCTTCAACTTTGTGATTACCGCAATAATTTCCTTAAATTTTCCACTTTTACTTGGGAGTCAGAAATGCATAAACTGTTTTTAAGGGTAACTAAAACTAGAGCTCCAACATAAAAACAAAACCAAGTTATAATATCAAAAAAATCATACGTTCACAAATTACTCATACGAACACAAACAACATCACGTCACATGCACCAAAAAAAGAAATAAATAAATAAAAAATTTAAATGTTTAAAATATTAAAAAGACTTATTTTTTATATTTTATAGTTTGTGTTTTTATTATTTTCCCTCCCATCCAAACCAAGTGTTGTATAAAGCTTTAAATTTAAAAGAAAGTATATACAAAAATTAAAAATTAAAAAGGATATGTCATTAAAAACTGAAATTAAATCAAATAATACCACACCAAAAAAAAAAAAAAAAATATTTTTTAAAAAACAATTATTACGATAGCTTTTAAAAAGCTTAAAACAAAAGACATGAAACGATCCAATATGTAGTTTCATTTTGAATTTTTGATGAAAAAAATGAAAAAGGTCATTATTTTTTTTAGTTTGAATAATTTGTTATGATTTTACGTTGTTTGCACACTTTTGTTGATTTTTTCCGTCCAAAATTAATGAAACAAAAATTTAAAAAATTATTGTGATTTAATTTTAAATAGCTTGTGTTTAATTACACGTATTTGTTGTAATGCTCTTTCTGCAATTTGCAATTAACCGTTTCTATTAATTGTACACATTTACTCCTAGCGTAAATAGTAAACTTTTGATCAGGGACCATTTTTACAAGTTCCTCAATAAATAAATGACACGATAAGTTTTTTGATATTTGTGTAGTTTTTGCATTAAATGTCGAATCGAGATATATCGTTGTATTATTTAATTTTTATAGCTCACCGAGTAATTTATGTTTATTTACAATTATTGTATGTACAAGTCAAATGTGTATGATTTTAAAAGGGTTAATTGCAATGTTTGTTTGTATTTTTTTTAAGGATTCTCAAGGCAATTTATTGCAATCAATAAATTATGAACATATATAGGATATTCTCTTATCTATTTCGCAGGTACATTCATAAAGCCGATAAGAAACAGACTTACAATATGGAGAAATAGTTTATACTAAATGGACGTAACAAAGAACTTGGATAATGGATAAATAAATAAATCCTTTCAATGTTCATCTTGCGCACTTTGAAACCAATCACGTATATGGAACATGGCTATAAAACTTAATCGAGAACGTTACATTACAACAGCTGCTTTCCCAAGTAAATATCACAATTCCGCAACAGGGGCTCTATGAATGTGTTGCGATTTAGTCAAAGCTAGAATTACTCCATTAATAAAATTGTGCTGTGTGGGCAAAATATTTATATATATTCTAAGACGACCAAAGTAGAATAATATATGGAATGGAAACGGTATTGCAGACATGTCCAAAACATCGGTCGATTTCTAATAAAAAAAAAGTTAAATGTGATAATAGCTGTTGTACCGTTGAATGCCAATTGCAAATGGTTTTCACATCCAAAAACCTGCCTTAAAGAAACGTTTGAATATACAACAAAATTTGTTATTTGGATTTGAATAACAAACAGCCCGAATGAACGAATAAACTAAGTGAAACCGCTGAAAAGCAATCGATGGAAGTGCAGAGGTCTAACTGCCGCATGCGCAAGTGGGTTACATTTCGTAAACGCCTTTTCGATGGCGGTATCTGATCGGAATTGTTCATAGCAACTATCGATGACGGACGTGGCACAATGCGGCCACAGCTGTCAACTCTCAAAGATAGAAAAATGCCAAAAATTGCAAAATATATATAAAAATCATCATTTTAAGATTTTAAATTGTTAAAAATCAGTTGTGTCAGTTGTTGATTTAGATTTTTCAATAATATTAAATAATAATGTTAGAAGGAAATTTGATACAATGGAATAGAAATATTGTTAGCTAGTTAATTTAACATCTGGAGGTATCGAAACCTAAAATAGATTTATGAAAATGATACGGTCGAGCTGTTTATTTTCCTATTTTTTTTAATTACTAAGAAAGTATTGTAGATATTACAGACTTAAATAAAATATTGGCTATTTTTTACACTAAGAAATGAAAAAGCTGTGTAGAAATATCAAAATTTCCAAACATTTTCTTTAAGTATTTCAAATTTTTGCTTTAAACAGTTTTTTTTTTTATTTTATGGGACCAAGTAATGCCAGCAGACAAAAAAAGCTCGTCAATATACATTGTACATCATTTGAAAAACTCCAAAAAGTCGTCTTCAGCACATTATAGTACATACCAAGCACGTTCAAGTTCAAAATGACACGTAAGAAGGAAGTATCGATTTACAAAGTTGTGAATATTTTATATTTCCTTTCCAAGTCCTTGTACTCGTAAGTTTTCATTCACATTTTAGAGTGAGTTCCTAGAAGTCGTGGAAAAAACATAACCTTACAAAAATTGAATGCAAAGGCAATTCAGCTTTGCAATTCTTATGTTATTTTCTCAAAGAATGTTGAGAAAGTAACTATTCAGTGAAAATGTAAAATAAATTAAATGTGTGTAATTTTAAAAGCTGTTCACAGTTTATTCACAACTGAAATAATGTTATGAAAAAAGTTCACAAAATACTGCCTATCTTAAAAAACGTCATTTCGCTTTCTTTTTAGGGGCAAATTCAAAATGACGAAAATTCGACAAGCCTTACACGTGACAATCGTATGAATGGTAGTGGGTTCAAGCCCCCAATGCAATTCAACGGATCTAATAAAAACTCCTCAAAACGACGTTCGGAATCGGCGTTAAGCAGTCAGTTCCGAGTGCAATGAGTCTAAAAATAGATTGGTTGTAAGCTTACAGAATAGAAATGAGAAGCTCTTCCATATGCATGCTATTCATTGGATACAAAGGAATTTGTTAGCTATGTACATAGGTATAGATATGGATTTTTTAAAGATGGCACACCAATCGAAGCGTTGATTTTTGTCAAAGCGAGTGAAAATTAAAACAAAATATTGGACAACAGTTTGGAACATACGAATGTGGATTGCAGATGATATAAGAAATACTTTGTTGTATTAGAATTGTGTGACAGGGCGATATGCCCTTTCGTGAAAGAAGTGAAGAGAAAATTGCGTCCGAATTGTAAAAAAATTCCTTTAGGTCAATCGATGTTGAGTATGGAGCGAATCATTTGATCTTAAGTTTCAGATTCCAGGAAACATGATGCTTTATTAGCGCAATTGTTGTATTAAAAATTTTCGCAATTTTTGAGACAAATATTATACATAAAATTTACATTTGTCAGTTGCTTTTTCTTTTCTTATGCATGAAATATACAAACTATAAACTTCTAGATTTATTTATACGTTATAAGATTGCAAAAAGGCAATCGGCAAGTACTCATAAATGTTCATTCGATTTTTGGATGAAAACTGTTCGGTAATGGAAACCGCCATCCAAACCATAAGAATTGCTATCGTATCAATCGATTTCGGCCCCAGGTGCAATAATTAGACCCCAGATTAGATTCGCGAATCTAGGTAACGAAATGTGAAATATCTGATATAGTTATCTGATCTGATATCTATTGCCTAATTAAAATTAGTTCCTCCTATTCTCATTGAAAAGACTGTTCACGTAGAATAGAATTGTATACATAGAATATGAGCTTTTCTGATATTGCTAACAGATATTTAAAAAAAAAGACTTATTAAGTTGAAAATTGTTTCCTTACAAAATGTCCATGCTGTAGCACTCTTTACCTTGTACACGAAATATCACCGGGTACAATAAATAATGTATGAACACACTATAACTATAAATTAATCTTCATTACGATACTGATTTTTAAAGAAATTGAGCTTTTTGTCTTTCTACATATCCATAAGAACGAATTGTTAAATCAGAAACATGTTGTTTCTACTGCAAAGTGTTTCATAATTAGAGATGTGTGATTTATCGGATTAATCAATATCATAATAAAACAGTTTATCGATTAGCCAAATATTCTGATTGTTCAGATCTATTTTTGAATTTGAATTAATTTGAATTTTGGTTCATCAAGCTCGAATAATTTATGCGAAATTCAAATAGTTTGTGCAAGAAAATAGTCTAGAAGAAATATAAACAAATCATATGTTTTAGAAGACACAAAAATTCATATTTAAACATTTTATGGGGCTCACAACAAAAAATTTACGAAATATGAAATGAAATGAAATATTCTAGTTAACTAGTTTTTCGATTAATCGATTAATCACAATTTTGATTATTCAAAATTGACGATAGAAGACACAAAAATTCATATTTAAACATTTTATGGGGCTCACAACAAAAAATTTACGAAATATGAAATGAAATGAAATATTCTGGTTAACTAGTTTTTCGATTAGTCGATTAATCATAATTTTGATTATTCAAAATTCACGATTAATCGTAAATATCCAAATGTATAATTAATCAGTAAATTTACTAATCTACATTTTAAATAGTCCGGTCTGATTAATCAATTACTCACACATCCATATAACTAATATAATTGTATAACCGTAGCGCTTTCTATTTGATGTTAAGAAGATTTCGTACGTATTAAACGGATGTAGGCACCTTCTAGGAAACTAATGAAACATTATCTAGTCCTAGTGGTAGCTAGTTAACTAGTGAAAACATGCCTAGAGGAAATATAAAAGATCATAATTGAAAAAAAAAACTTTCTACAACGAAGTCAAAGTTAATCCATACGGGAAACGATGAAAACGGTTCTAGAAATCACCAGCTTGTGGCCTAATGAAATATGATCTAATTCGAGTGCCGCAAATTAATGATATGTTAACAAAAACGGACCCGTTGTAATTGAACTAGCTCATGAACTAATGGAAATTGCAGTATAAACGTTTGAAATATTGTTTAACTATATGAAAGATCATAATTTCTCTCTCTCTCTCTCTCAGAACAATTTATATTAATATATATGTAAAATTTCCTATGAGAATCCTAAAATATTAATTTTATTCCATTCTTTTTAATGTGATTTTTTTCGTTTCTCTTTTTCCTTTTTTACAAACAAATTGTTTAGTAATAAGATAATTGATTTGAAATATTTCTCAAATACAGTTTCCAACTTGAGCTTTCGATTAAAATGAGCCAATTCAAAAAATTCTTTAATTGAAGGTTAAAAACTCACAAACGGAGACTATAAATTCAGAAATATTTTGGCTATTGTATCAAATACCAAGGCTTTGATTAGAAAAATCAAAATTATATAATTTAATGCGAGAGTTAAAAAAAAAACTAACATCATATTCGAAACAACAAAAATGAGAATGTCTTTTTTTGTCGTTCCAAGAACTTAACACTTTGCATTGTGAAAAAAATATATAAACCTATTGACATATATGAATATATGTGAATACATGTTTATATATAAACTTCAAGTTCATTTATACATACATACATTCATGCATATATACACCAATAAACTACAACAACAAAGGTAACGATTAATACGAGAAAACGTCCCCGCAAAAATGGACAAAATCTCTACGTAATCTGCTAATTAAAACACATACTAAGCTTATATAAGTATTTATATTTAAGACGTTTAATATATATTTAAAATACCAACCGCAACCCCTTTATAATACAACAACAACAAATACAAAACACTATTTAAAATACTAAAAATGTGAGAGTAATAACATCAACAACAACCGATAATTACAAATCGCAGTAGAATCTTCAACTTCTACATTAAACATACCGAGAGAGACATTCAAACGATATTCAATGAATGATTTACATAATAACACTAATAATAATAATAAGTAAAATAATACCAACCAATAATAATAATAACAATAACAGTAATAATAATGATATTAATAATAATAATAATAATAATTATAACAGTAATAATAATAATATTAATAATAATAATAATAATAATAATAATAATAATAATAATAATAATAATAATAACAGTAATAATAATAATATTAATAATAATAACAGTAATAATAATAATATTAATAATAATAATAATAATAAAATTAATAATAATAATAATAATAATAATAATATTAACAATAATAGTAATAATAATAATAAGGAATGAATGTTTTACTTAAGGATATTTAACATTGTAAATCCTTAACACTTACATTAATTATAAACAACAATATAAAAACCAACAAAAAAACTACAGAAGTAAATGAATAAAACCAAAAGAAAACAACAACAAGAAACAACCAAAACCAAAATCATTAATGTACACTTATTTAATAAGAAATATTTGAAAAATAAATACAAAAATTCATGAAATAAATCATGCCAATATGTATTTTTATCGTTTTGACATTTGGGTGTAATTACAATAATAAAACGCGGACGGAAGATCCTTTCAATTTGAAATCTCTGACTATTACTCAGTTGACATTAATCAGATTAGAGTACCTTTCAAAACTTGCGAAGTACCTCACTAATTATGATGTTAATGTTGCGGTTCTGCTGCAAAGTTAATCTCTATTAAGAGTTTTTTGGTGCAAAACGGCGAGGATTTCCTGTACATTTTTTAGTTTTCAAAATTCTTGCTTTTTGCGAAAACCCCAGTAAAATGCTGGTTCAATTTTGGGCAAAAACAAAAAAAAAATTAAAATTGAGAAACATATGACATAAAAAAAACCACATAATTGAGATGAACCCCGCCATATACATATATGACTGAGATGGAACCACCATAAAAAGTGAAAAAGCATCTAGTTATATCTTAGATGTTTAATAATTGTCGGTGAGGCCAACAATAGGATCAGATGTGACGGAGTAATAAGCTACTCATTTTAAAGAAGAGACTATGCAGGAATATCGATTGATAGCGCGTGGCATCACCACAACTGTCATGCAGAATTCATGCATTTCTGCATGACAGTTGTGGTGATGCCATGCGCTATCAATCGATAATTCGTAAGTGGATTTGTAGTTGGCAAAAAACGTAATCACCTTTTCGTGCAGTTTAACCCTGCTTGTGGCCTTACCTATATAAGCACAATCCGCAATAAGACGGACACTATATTGCAGAGTTCCAAACTTTTCGAAAATGGGCAATTTTGTTCGGTCAGCGGCCGTTGATTCAAATTTTAACCAGAGGCGACAGAATTTCGGCGCATATACATTTAAATACATTCAAGCAGAAGCATATCAAAGCTGATACCGCCAAAAAAAGTGAATTAAAACATAGCCCTCAACAATATCGTACGTAAATTTAAATTATTCGAACCATTATCCATTTAGTGGTTTCAAAACCGCTGGTTTGGCAAGACTGTCAGCTGTTAAATACCTGTTATCTGAAGTGTTATTTATTTAGTGAAAGGTTTGCCATTTACAATTACAGTCCGTCTAACAACTGAATAACGCGTTAAAAAAGTTTGAAACTTACGACAAAACTGGTGGACTTTTCGTGCATTATAGGGTGATTACGTTCGTCATAATCGCCCTACTGTGCAAGGAATTGGCAAGATTATAAAGAAATTTGCAAAGACTGGAAGCATTACAGAGGTGGTCACACCTCTGAATCATCGCAATGTAGGCGTTGCCGAAAATATCGCTTCTGTTAGTGAAAGCGCTATGGCCGTATGATAACTGGTTTTTTTGGCCTCAATTGCAGATTATGAACGGGACGATATGTGATTTCTACTAGGTGGTGTCACGAGCCAAACAACACGACCGATTTTGGCTTTATTGCATGAGAAGTCTTCAGAAAGCGTAATTTCACGTTTTGACGACGTCAATTGGCCATTAAGATCATGCGATTTGACGCCGTTATAGGTCCAAGCATTATAATGAAACGTTTCATTGAAATCGTAGCTTTATGTGTGTTTTATTTAACTTTACTTTTGTAACCGATAAATTGATAAATTTCTGCATTCTGCACTTACATTCAAACTCTGCATTCAAAATATTTGTTGAAACATTATAACGTTTATTAAGACGTTTTTTTTTTTTTGGAAAAGAAAGCATAAAGTCGGCTTCGTCATAAACGGCCAGTAACTATACAGAAATGTATACTTATAAAAACTAATCATATTTTAACACACAGTTGGAGGAAAACTTAAATTTACTGTGTTATAAATATGAATTAAAATATTATTATTATTATTTATATTGTAAAGTATATTAATGGAAAGTCCAATAGCTCAAAAGCGTGTAATTTTGCAATGCAATTAAATAGACACATGTGAAGTTAAGATGTACTGGCTGTATTTAAGCAAAACACAAATGAAAAATCGTAATTTAATATACTGTCGCTTATGAAATGAACTATAGGCCAACAAAAATACGTCAATATTAACTACGTCAATACTAAACAAAAAAATGTGTACCTCCAATAACTGTAACTCCAATAAACTTCAGAAAAAAATAACAATATCACGAGACCTCAAAATTCATAATAATATGGAACAATAAATGCTTACTACGGTCTTCACTTTCATATATTATTCCATGCAAAATATTGCTCGTTGCGAAGCTGCACAATAACCATAAACTCGTAAAATCAATTATTTTTTATAAACACAAAAGTACACAAAAAAAAAAACGAATAATTGAAAGGTTTTCTAAGAAAAAAAAATTGGGAAAAATATATTTATTCAGCAAAAATCCAATTGCAATACTATTTAATCAACAATACTGACAATATTCTTTCTTTTTTTTTTCTTTAGAAAGAAAGAGAACAAGATTAAAGATTATCTCAAAGCATTATAATTTATCTTAAAAACAATACCTGAAAAGGTGTACTTAAAACATTTTTATTTTATTTTATTTAAGTGGAGGCAACCAAATGTCTAATAACAGCAATAGTCGGCCTGTTATACTATTTGCAATCCTGCGGAAGCATATCGTTTCACATCGCAATTAAGGAAAGTAATCGAAATGGAGTTCAAATGCAACAGTGTCATTGCATTGAATGTAGCTGAAAACGGCAATCAGCCACTTTTAACAAACACGATATCTATGTGTTAACAAAATGTATGCATCATGAAGGTTTAGATCCAAAAACAGCAACGCTGCCAGAAATCGTTCGAAAGATGGTTACCAACGACAAAGCGCAGTTCAATGTGTCTGCTGGTAGCATGGGGCGCATTTTACAAAAATTAATTAAGATTGAAGCCCTACAAAACACAAAAAGTGGAAAATTTAATATCTGATCAAAAGACAGTTCGGCTAGCAAGAGCAAAGGTTTTAAAACACTTGCACGTTATTGACGAGCTTAAAAATTTGGTCTTTTCGGATAAAAAATTATTACGTTTCAGCAAATCATTCCATAGTTAGAGTGCAAATCAAATCAAAAGACAGTTTAGACGAGCGAAATGCTCTGCGAAAAATTAACAAATCTTACTTAAAACGATTTTAAATGATGCTTTTGTTGCTTTGGGCAAGTAAAAAATTCGATAGAGAGCATTGAATGTTTCAACAAGACTCTGCACCATCCCATAAATCTCGTGAAACTTAACGCTTTTACAAGAAAACTCAATGGATTTTCCCATATGGTATATTTTGGAGACCAAAGTATCAGTTAAACAATATAAAACGGTCAACGCCTTAAAGATTGCTCTTCGCGGAAAATGAGACAAACAACATCAGGCTGAATTCTTGCAGCGTGTGAAGGATGTCTGTTCGGGGACCTCGATGCTATTATGCGCGCTATTGCCGAACTATAACACATTTCTCTTAAAATTTGCAATGTTTTTACGATATATTGAAGTTTTTAAATAAAAAATTGACAATATCTTTGCATTCAGATACAACATTTTTCGAAATATCGTTGTAACCTGGGGACATAATTAATATTATCCTCAGATAGCGGCCGTAAAGAAAATCTGTGCTTTGCATTTGACTCAACGTTTTCAGCATATTGCAGTTATCTCCTGAAACTGCAATTATTTGCTGCCGTATGTCCTTTATTGGTGTAGTGAAACAGTCATTAATGATGTGAAATTTTTCTTGATCAGCTGCAATTCTCCCTCTTAAACAAGAAATAATGTTAATTCCATTTTTGGCACTTCTACCCAAAATTAGATAAAGAAAATTCCAAGTTCTTTATGGATATTCGATAATTATTTGTAGTTAACACTCTTTAATTAAGCACTATTATTGCTTTTCTTTGACCTCCTTCTTCTCTTCAGTACTTTTTCTAGTACAAAATCAAGTTTTGCAAATTCACATTAGTCCACGGTGTATATTCAAACTGCCAATAATTTTAGGTCAGTGCGCCAGTCTAAATAGACAGACTCACTCCATTGTGAAACCACGGAAACTAGAGATATGGATGTCCCTAGTTTCGACCGTTAAACCATCCTGAGCACCTCAAGAATTAAGAGCTTCGGACAATATTTATATCGCCCAGATCTATTAGGTCCCTAAAGAAATAAAAGCCCAGTGTTGATCCCCGCCTGTTCGCCAGGGCAGGGCAATTGCAGAGAAGGAGCTCTATGGACTCCTCCAAACTTTCTTTGACTTTTCAAAAAAAAAATTCTCTGGGACGAAGTTGATTTTTGCTTTACAACCAATAAGGTTCTGATCAGTTATATCACATTCAACTAAGCCAACATATATTTCATTATTTATGCATGATTGACTTTAAGGATTTCTATGCATGATTGACTTTAAAGACATGAATTTTTTAATGAAACTGCTTTCAAAGATACAAATGGAAAGATTTGTTTATTTTAATCATGATCCCTATAATTAGCAGTATGAAACAGGATATAATAAATAATATATATTTGGAAATTATACAGGGTGTCCGTCGGGAAGTTATACTACTTTGTTTTGCCGCCATTTTGGTAAACATTAGTCTTGACAGTTCATATTTGGCAGTCGTGAAGTAGAAACGTGGCAAATTTATTATGGAAAAATATTCGGTTAATCAACGTGTTTTAATCGCTAAAACATTTCATCAAAATCAATCATCGATTACTGTGACGGTGAGAAAGTTACGCGAAATTTTTGGGAAAACAACGTGCCAACAAGACGCACTATTTATCGTGTAGCGAATGATTTCGAAAAAGAGGGTCTGTAGCTGATAGGGCCAAGCATGGACCACAACGTACTGCAAAATCGGCTGAAAACATTACTGCTGTTAAGAAAGTGTTCAAAACAATCCATCAAAATCATAATGAGTGACGATGTACACTTTCATTTGAATGGATATGTGAATAAACAGAATAGTCGGTTCTGGGGAAGGAAAAACTCTCAAAATATTCATCTGTCATCTTGGCATCCATTAAAAGTGACAGTCTGGTGTGCAATTTGGTCAGGAGGAATCATTGGACCTTACTTCTTTAAAACTGAAAACGACGTAACGGAAATTGTCAAAGTGGATATCGGGATATCGCGATATCGTGATATGATTCAAAACCTTTTGCTTGCTTTGGGCTTGATTAACATGTGGTATCAACAAGACGGTGCTACATCGCGTACAGCCATGATTACAATGGAATTACTGTGAGACCTCTTTCCACAACAAGTTATTTCAAGAAATGGTGATGTTGATTGCCCCCCACGGTCGTCTGATTTGACTGTTCCGGACTTCTTTTTGTGGGGATATCTGAAAA
Organism: Philornis downsi; assembly: GCA_019455685.1. Lineage (NCBI taxonomy): Eukaryota > Metazoa > Arthropoda > Insecta > Diptera > Muscidae > Philornis > Philornis downsi. The sequence goes on from JAHXMU010000800.1 coordinate 1,029,992, forward strand.
GCAAGGTTTATGCAAACAAATCAGAAACGGTTGAGTAACTCAAACAAAATATTCGTGATGAAATTAATGAATTACCGCGTGAAATGTGTGAGAATGTAATGAAAAATGTGCTCAAAAGGACATGGACTTAAATGGAATTAGGACAAGGTCGAGTTTATCCGTTATTGTTATTGTTTTTAGTTTGACGCATAATCTCTATTATAAAAGTCAATGTAGTTCACAAGTTATAGTTTTTTTTTTTTTTTTTTGATATAACGGTTTTAGAGAAATTACGTAAAAAATTCAAAATATTGTTATAAGTAAGCACTTGTTTTATATGTGAGTTGTGGTAATGTAATTAAGACATATATTGTTGTTTAATAGCGACTTCAAAAGTTGTAACAAATTTCCATAATAGCGGTTTTTGGTAAACGCTTTGTATCTCTAAACAGCAAATTCTGAGTTAAGACGTTTTTTCTTTCAAAAGCACATATCATGTTTTTGAGCGTATGATCGACCGTGATGCGATACCTAGCACACAATCGTGAACTCTAATCCCAATACAGACATCTTTCATTGAGCGGCAGATATCTGGATGTGCTGACAAACGAACCAAGTTGTTAAATAATGGACAAACGTTGTAAAACCTTGTCAAAATTAAACTCGAAAACGTCATTAAAAGGGAGGTCGCTTTCAGTAAGTCTAAAATTAGAATGCTGGTAATCTCACTGGTAACAATTGAAATGGTTTTTCGATTTTGGTATAATTGGTCAAAAATAATAACTGCATTTAGATAAATTATCTATTATGTTTGTCTCTCTTGTGCCCAGGGAAAATGTCATTGAACTAAGCATAAGCACTTGCCACTCAACAATACAGAATATGCCTATCTAGTATTTTTCAACAGTCAGATACGAGTATAGTGTATGCAAAATAGACACCTCATGTTTAATACAACGCTGATTTCTCATGTAACGATTGGCAACTTTGAGCTTGTCCACATTGTGGAAAGCCAACATAATTCCCTAAGGGGTGCATATTATTTGCATGTTTTTTATGCAGTGTTTACAACGCGGTACAGCCACGTAACTGTGCATTGCAAGACTATTTGCAATTTTTTGTGGATCTAAATAATTTATAATTCGAAAAATGCCAGGGGTAGGGACATATCCACCATTTCATCTATTTTTAAATAATCGAATAAATGAGTGCTTTTAAGTATTTTATCAAAGGTTTCACAACTTTCCAATGTCCTTAATAGAATATGTGAAGTTCATCGACTAAACATTTGCCGCAACGCAGACCGGTACAGACCGAAGCCAAAATAAGTGCGTACCAGCGACTTTGAAATCGCTCTTTTCAATGCTTATTTATGGCAACAATTTCATTCCTGTATAGGAAAGTACAGGTTCGGATGATATCAACAAATAATTCATTAAATCATAAATCAGTATAATTTTTGTGAATTTCCTGCATTGTAATTTCCTGTAACTTGTAATATTACCGCACGGCACTCCTCTAAGAACAAAAATTTTCAAAAACTTCACTCATCCCAAAGCCTTAAATAGGAATAAAATCGGATACCATTTGCAAGAGATATAGGATATATTGTATAAACTTAGAATGCTTATACGTAATTTAGAATGAAGTTACTTAATCCTCAATTTGTATTTGAAATTGTACTTAATTTGAACTTCAAATTAATGTGCAGTGTGTATGCAATCGTGAATTACTTTTGTTTTATCTATGCTATAGGATTTATTTATTACTTTAATATATTGTGAATTAATTAGAATTGTAAAAAGTTAAACTATTAAGTGACAACCAAAAATAAACCAAAAATGGTACATCTTTGCATCAATCACATCATAGCGTGTAGTCATTTTCTATCCTCATCTTGAATTCTATGTCAAAAATTTGTACATCATAACGTGAAACGAACTTCCGATGTTCTTCAAATCTTTTCATAGGCATTAGAGCGCAAGCTATAATCTGCGGCCTTCCAAGATCTCACTACTATTTCCAATCCTTTGGGGTTTAATATCTGCTCTTCTCTTCCTGCCCAAATCCTAGTGCAATTTCTCGTTGTACGAGAGATTGTAAGAATTTAAAGCTTTCCTCAATTCCTACAGCTGGTCCGCTATCGTAAAAGGGTGAAATTTGCCTTTATCACGACAACAGATACAGTCCACATCATACCAACAATGTCTTCGCTGAAGATCAATTGAAATCCACGTCTACCACTATTTATAATCAAACTCTATCAAAACGCTGATGGCGATCGACCCTTCCCCCTTTGCACAAACGCTAACGTTTGTTCATATATGATTTATCGCAAGCAAATGGTTAACTTTCATATCGAAAATTTTAAAAGGTTTCAAAAAGTTTCTGGAGTTGTGGAACTTTTCAAGCGTCAAAATAAGGCGATAGTAAATTGACCTCATAAATCAAACTGAGAAGAAGAAGCATACAAGATTGGAATTATTCACTAGGGCAAGACAAAGTTATTTTTTTCAGGGAATAAAAAGTCTACCCGCTTGGGACGCTGTGTGAACGTTAACAATAACCTTGGAATGGTTCCTCCTCAGTTCTGATGTAAGTAGAATGAAAGGTGTCAGAATGGAGACAAAGAGGAGAATATTGGAAAATATATGGACCCTCCGTAGTTAACGGATGTCGATGTCACATGATCAATGACCTGTCTGAACTATATATCAACATCGACGTGATCAAAAGCGCATTAATATACAGCGATTGTATTGATTGGGTCATATTATGCGGATGGAACCAATTGTTTCAACACGAAAAGTTTACGACGACGATTGGAAGGATTAGACTTTTGAAGTACTATTGAAACTTGGTGTGATTAATTGGAGAAAATAGATAAGGCATATATAACATAATATAATATAATATATGTAGATAAGGATGCCTATTTCTAGTCACCACCTAAGTAAGTAAGTAAATCTACGTAAGATATTTTTTTTTTTTTTTAATATTAAAAATTGAAAATCGAGTCAGTGTTAAATGGATATCTCAACTGTGTGAAAATGAAACAACAAAAATGGAAATTATTATTATTCGAAGCTATTTACTTATCATCCAATCCTCGTATAAATTATTTCACAATCTTTATTAAAAATGTGCATATTTATGGGTACATTTTTTAAATTATATAAAACCATGAAGTAAGTGCTGACTATTCTATCATTTAGTCTAAAAGTTGTGTTCAGTTTTATATTGTCGTGAAACTATCGAGGTTGTTTTGCTATAATAATCGAAATCAATTTTGTGTCCTTAATTGCAACAAAAGGAGTTAACGTGTACAAAGGATACATCAAAAAGGATATAGTAACAAAAGTATTGGCGATATTGTATTAATATCTTGGAGTGAAAAAGTCCAAGTTTAATACTATAAAGTGCTGAAATTATCGTGAAATTATCGAAAACAATAATTGGTTTAATCGATTCAAAAGTGAAATAAACATTCTTTAGCAAGGTGTGTTTGTTAAATATTAAACGAAAACATTTTTATGTGATTTTTTCGTAACGCAAATACGTAAATTATGACCGTGTACTACAGCTGGTTTTCAATACGATTTTATGTACTCGTACAGTGGATGTCGCGTATATATAGTATACGGCTAATATGAAATTACCATCTATATAAAAAGGTGTAGTTTTTTCAGGCATTTTATTAAGCTGACCGGAAAACGCATATATTTAAACACATAATCGCTTTAAGAATTAACCAACTCGAACAGCCACGTTTTATCGAAAAATTTCAAATTCCAATTGGAGCAGACTGTAAAGCCTTTGACTATGGCTTCATATATTTAAATACAGCGAAGGAGGAAGCTATTGCTGCAGGAAGTTTTAATGAAATGGACATAGGACAGCTTGTTTTGATTTTACGATAATCGAATGTAAAAAAGTTAAACTGATTTTCTTAACATATATATATATATATATATCAGCCTGACAAAGCAATATTTTCTTTACTTTAAATGAATTTGTGTCGAAGGGTCAATGTATTGCATCAATAATTATGAATAATTCTAATGTATATTCAGCTACAGGGCGCACCTTTGCTTTTTTCCCCGCCCCCCCTCGATGGAAAATTCACTTTTATACACATTTGTGGAAAATGTATTGTCGTTGGACGTTGATGCAAATATTTTGTATTTTAGGCAGATAATAAGCCAACATTATCATATTTTATTAATTATGGCAAATTACAATTTTTTGGTCATGATCATTTGGCATGATCACGGGTTCAATCCCCCATACAGCCACCTATTATTGCAAGAACAGCAGTCACCTCGATGAAGACGAAGACTTCGAGTAGTCGACTAATCAAGTAATCAATCGGCAGCTTCAGTAAATGAGTGAGTCTAAAAATGGCGGGAGGTTATTGCATGTGAAAAAGCTCTCACTATATCTTATACAAGGGACTTAGTAGAATTTGTTGTTTGTTTTTGTTACATAACTTTTGCACAACTTCATTTCATTGGAATGTGCTTTACCGATGAATAATAATGACATGCAATTATCTTTAATTTGATATGCAGTCCTTTGAAATTAGTTGACTGGAAGCAGAAATGCAGTAGTGTCAAAAACATTTGAAAGTGAAATCAGGATATCAGGATGTAAAAGCGGCTGCCACTTTTTTATGTTGGCTAGCTTTTTATGCCACCTTTCGAAGTTCTTAGGGTTTTCCATTAGACTTGGAGCTTGAAACAAGTATAAACGAATTATCGTCTTTTCATCAATCGAGAATGTGTGGAAGAGACCCATCATTGCCGTCTCAGAGAAGAATCCGTCTTTGGCGGATAAATAATCAAATTAAACTTTTATTTTATTTTTTATAACTTGTAAGCAACAGTTGGAATATCAAATCAGAAATGTTAGTTATTTCTTGGCAATAGATAAATCTGAAGTTGCTAATATTAGAGAAGATATATTCTGGTATTTTAAACGATACTTTTACATTATATACTTCCTGGCGAAGTCCTCTGAATTCAACGATATTTAGATAACACGCATATTGTGGTAGTTGATTGAAGACTCTCTATTTCAACACACTTTGTTGAAATGCTTTGCAAGTATAACCCTCCAAAAATTAGACTGGTTTATTTATGGTATGCATTATACGATTTCGTCCATGCACCATTTTAAAAAATACAGTTTCCCCTAAATAAAATTGTAGATACTACACTTCTGCTGCAGTGATACGAGGTGTGTTCAAAAAATAAGGTGCATTTTAAAATTTCACGGGCTACGTACATTCGACTTTCGATTATTATTTTTTTTATGTTGGTACACTCGTCTCGAAGATATGTTGACGGTTTTATCCAAACAGCATGCTTAGTTTGTTTGTGAGAGGCAAAAATAAGACAAGTGTTTTGCGTGTTCGGCGATTCGGTTTCTATGTCCTCAATCGTTGCAACACGCTGTCCTTTCATGGGTCTCTTCAATCTTGGGAACAAGAAAAAGTCGCAGGGGGCCAAATCTGGTGAATACGGTGGCTGAGGAATGATAACGGCCAAATAATCTCTCACAAGCAAAAATGAGGGAACAGGTGCAGTATCATGATGCAAAAGCCATGCATTTTTTCCCACAATTCCGCGCGTCCTTTCGTATTGCTTCACGCAAACGGCGTATAACTTCAAGGGAATACTTCTTATTTACCGTACGACCTTGTGGTAAGAACTCCTGATGCACTACGCCATGGTAATCGAAGAAGAAGCAGTGAGCAAAACCTTGACATTTGATCGAACTTAGCGCGCTTTTTTTGGTCTTGGCTCTCCTGGACTCTTCCATTGGGACGATTGGGCTTTGGTTTTGATGTCATAACCATATATCCATGATTCGTTACCAGTTATGACCCTTTTAAGCAAATCTGGATCGCCGTTGATGTCATTCAACAGTTCCTGAGCGATGTTCATGCGACGTTGTTTTTGGTCAAAATTGAGCAATTTTGGAACGAACTTCGCTGCACATGCTTCATGACCAAAATTCCCGAAAAGATTGCATGGCATGAGCCAACCGATATGCCGACATCCTCAGCAACTTCTCTAATTGTGATTCGAAGATTCTCCAGAAAAATTTTCTTCACTTTCTCAACATTTTCATCGGTTGTTGATGTGCTGGGGCGCCCAAAGCGAGCGTCATCATTCAAATCTCCTCGACCTTCTGTGAAAAGCTTGTACCACTTGTAAACATTTTTTTGACTCAGAGTACTCTCACCGTATGCCACTGTCAACATTTCAAGTGTTTTTGAGCACATAATTCTATTTTTTACACAAATTTTGATGCAACTTCTTTGATCCATTTTTTTAGATAGCAGAAAATCTCCGAACACGCAAAACACTTGTCTTATTTATGCCTCTCACAAACAAACTAAACATGCTATATGGATAAAACCGTCAACATATCTTCGAAACGAGTGTACCAACAAAAAAAAAAAAAAAAATATTATCGAAAGTCGAATGTACGTAGCCCGCGAAATTCATCTTTTTTTTTAACACACTTCGCATAGTAGAAATGCGGCAATTTTTTTACTATCCGTGTAAATCAGTTTAAAGGTTTATTAACTTTTAAGTTAAGTACATCACAAATTTTTCATTGGTGATTGGTATAATGAAAAAAGTTCAATGAATCAAAAGCTAAACATTTTCGGGCGATATCAATTTGAAACACGCATAATCTGCTTATGAGTAGACATACATACATATACGAGTATACCTATACAACTGATGATGTACCAACAACATAGATTCAGTCACAAAGAGATCTGAAGATGGACTTGCCACGAAGTCCGAAACGCGTCATCCTAGTGGGTGATTACTGAATGGACTGGTACTCAAATACTCAAAATACTTAATAACATTTTCAATTCGGGAATGTCTACCTGAACTCACAATTTAGTGAATGTACACTATCAAGTAGAAATATAATTTAGTATTCTATTGAGTTTTCCTCTTTAGCAAGAATTTTTTTTTTTTTTTAACCTTATTAGGTCGAATCAATAAACATAAACATAAAATAGAATATTTTACGCAAACAGACAGATAAATTTGAATTATTCAGGCAACTGCTGTAAAACATACCATTTATGTACTTTAGACCGGGTCACGAAAAAAAATTCCCAATGTCGGCACGAAATATTAAAGATAATCTCGATACAATTTAAAAAAAAAAAAATTTTAACCCATTTCGAACCCGTGAAAAACAGCCAAAATCGTTTTTTTATCGTAGTTTCTTTTTTTGTGGCTCGATCATAATATATGAGACATCTTTGTGTAGGTACTGACGAATGCTATATTTGTCCCATAGACGTCGCTGACGTACAACATCATTTTGTAATGAAGGTTTCATTAACGCAGTTTATACCCCTAAACTTTAAAAATATTTTATTTTTAGATTAAAGCCCTTTCAAAATCAAGAATATTTTGCTTTGGAAGTATACGGTTTTATTCAAAAACAAAAAAGTTACGTAGGAAAACATTTATTTACAGCATTAATAAAAATATTTTTTCATTATTACCGCAAATTATTGCGTAAAAATTAACAGCTAGCGAAAAAAATTGTAATTCCATATTATTGCATACTTTTTAGCGCTATATAAAAACATTTTAAATATTTTCTGGGTTAATTCATTTGTTATCTAGTTACTATTGAAATCTTGTGTTGGTTTTATTGCAAATAAAATACAAAAAAGAGTAAAAATAATTATAATAATGGCACATGCGATGATCAACTAGCCGCATCTAGAATCCTCCGGCTATATATTTCAAGTAGTCAGCCAAATGGTACTTTAAAAATTCTTGTAAATTTTATAGTCAAAGTATACGCTCCATTTTGGTTCCTTGTCAAGAGTCAGCCACAAGCCATACACGGCAGTCGTCACGTCTTCAAATACCTCTGCTGGATCCGTCAGTTAACGATAGACGTTCAGGAAGTAATACGCCATACGATCGAATATAATGCCTATTATTTGCACCCTGAAAACATACTATTGGGTATGATAACAGACCCGGATGAAACAGCACGAGGTGAAGGATATTTAAAAATACGAGCAGCGAGGGATAATCCTCCCAGACTTCGTGAATTTCATGTACCTAGACACGGACTTATTAACTTCGACAGTGATTCATACACTAATATGATCGACTGGGACAAAATACCAGCAACAGAACCACCGTGCTTACAATTCCATACGGATGAAGATATTCAACGTTACCAATATTCAAACAACGAAATTATAAAGATAACATGGAAGTAATAATAATAAAAAATATATACATCATTTTGCACTTGTTGTAGATTTTCTATGTCATTCCCAAAACACTGAACGTTTTGTACGAGTTGTAAGTGAATCAACGCTTGCAGTCACTGGTGAAACGCGTCTCAGCCATATTTTTGCAAAACTAGAAAGTCGTGAACGATACACTCAACTTGAGTCACGCCAAGATTTGTTATAACTATTTTTACTCTTTTTTGTATTTTATTTGCAATAAAACCAAAACAAGATTTCAATAGTAACTAGATAACAAATGAATTAACCCAGAAAAATATTTAAAATGTTTTTAGATAGCGCTAAAAAGTATGCAATAATATGGAATTACAATTTTTTTCGCTAGCGGTAAATTTTTACGCAATAATTTGCGGTAATAATGAAAAAATATTTATATTAATGCTGTAAATAAATGTTTTCCTACGTAACTTTTTTGTTTTTGAATAAAACCGTATACTTCCAAAGCAAAATATTCTTGGTTTTGAAAGGGCGTTAATCTAAAAATGAAATATTTTTAAATTTTAGGCGTAGAAACTGCGTTAATGAAATTTTCATTACAAAATGTTTTTGTACGTCAGCGACATCTATGGGACAAATATAGCATTCGTCAATACCTATACAAATATGTCTTACATATTATGATCGAGCCACAAACAAAGAAACTACGATAAAAAAACGATTTTGGTTGTTTTTCACGGGTTCGGAATGGGTTGAAAAAAAAAAAATTTTAAATTGTCTCGAGATTATCTTTAATATTTCGTGCCGACTTTGGGAATTTTTTTTTTTATATATGGAGGCCGACCCGGTCTAATGTACTTCAATATCTGGAATATTTTCATTTCGGGGAAATTGGGCAATAACATTTGAATTCACATATGACACATTATTTAATTTTTAATACCATATTTCACAGAAGATCATTTTGTATATCTGATTTAAGTAAATTTTCTGTATGTTATAATTTACAAACTTAATTAATAAGAGATTGAAAATGTTCTAAATCGATTTGCAATTAATAAGAGATTAAAAATGTTGCAAATCGATTAACGATTTCGATAACAAATCGATGTCCTCGTTTTCCCAAAAGATACCATTTATAGCAATTTCAATTTCAAAAATTATTAATATTATTGTGAAAAGATTTATTGTTCAAAAATTACTAAATAAAATATTTTTCATGAACAGTTTGGACAAAAGAATGCGGTAGTTTCAATCCAAAAGGGATCGGTAAATACATTTTTTATATGAAAGGCGTTAAAGGAGTTACTTTCTGACACAAAAACTGGTTATGGAGATATGGGTGCACACTTTTATATCAAAAGTGTTTACTTCATTTAGGAAGTGTATTTATGGACGACACTGGGATTGCAAAATAACATTCGTCCCATATAAACTGTAATTTTTAAAGTTGTTAGATTCCCCTGGCTGTTATTCAGTGGTTTGTAGATAAGCTATCACACCAACTAAACAAATAAAAAAATGACAAAAGGAAATGCGCATTAAGTTCAATGTTTTACTCACCATCAACTAACTATAGTTCTTTCCCTAGATTTCCTGAAACTGCCTTATGCCAGTTTCTAAAAACTAAACTAATTAAAAACATTAATGTTTCATATTTGGAACAAAAACATTTACTTACCTTCACAGCAATGCACATGAAAAACTAATTCACTCACTCCACATGCGACAATTCTGCCTATTGATGTAGCCATCAAGATGGAAATGGGCCTCATCACTGAATATGATTTTATCGGCAAAATCAGCATTGTCATGTTGTCTCTCCAATACCCAATTAACGAACTCCCTACTCTGTCCATGGTCAGCCGGCTTCAGTTCCTGAGCCAATTGAACTTTGTATGCATGAAGATGCAAATCTTTCGTCAAAATTCGCTGCATAGTGGATTTGGAGATACCAATTTGCTGAGCTCGGTGTTGTATTGAGGTGGATGGAGTTTGAGCGACATCATCACGTACAACTGCGACATTTTCGGTCGATCGACCTGGTCGAAGGCGCTTTGTTGTCTTTACATCACTAACATACCCTTTTGAGCAAATTTATTCAATAATCTCTTTACAGTTGACTCTTTGAAGCATTATTGTGACCCCAAATTGTTCGCAATTTGCGAACTGTAGCCGCAAAACTTTCACCAAACAATTTCACAATGAGAATGCGTTATTCATTCGTGTCGCGCTCCATTTTTACTAACCTCGTACCTTCTACTAGCAAACAATAACAAATGTTCAAATGTCAAATAGTGACACTTCGAATGGCACCAAATTTAAATCTTGCGTTCTTGTTGGGACATCCTTTAAATGATTAATGTTTCAATAGTTATTTTTGTACATTTATATTTTTGATGTAACTTTAGATCGATCAAATGATTTGGCACACTAAAGCTTACCAACAAAATGAAGTAGTTGATATTCGCAGTGAAAAGATATTTTTAAAAAGCATGTAGCAAAACCTACTCTATAATAAATCTTTACCTATTGTACCTATCTATATGTATTCCGTTTTTCATAGGCAAACCATTCCAAAGTTTTTTTAGACATTTTTTTCTATATTTGCGATATAAATAAGATCAGCAAAAGAGCTAACTTACTTAGTAAGGAGAAGGAGATATGCGATTTAGAATTTATTTTTTAAATAGGAGACCGAGTTATTTCGCCAAATATGTTTTCGAAAGGAAATACACTTTCACATAAAAAAAAACATACAATCATGCAATCAAACTTCATTACCTTAAAAATAGCAGAAGTTTCAATTCAAATTTTTTGAAAAATGTATTTTTGCAACAATCTTGGGAAAAAGTATCATCACTCTTTCGCCGATTGCGCCAAAAGTTGTTCAGGAATAACTAATGTCTTTCTATAATTCCGAAGGATAACAAGATTTAGGGCACCTTAAAACTTGAGCTATCTTTCAAGATATCACAATGGCGAACACAGCTATTTCAAATATGTGCTATTTTTGAACAAAAAATCAACTTTGACCGAAATTATCTTTAAATGCATAACTTATTCTCCACTTGCTTAAATGTAAATTTATAACAACATTTGTTTTAGGTAAATAAATCAAGTTTGGCCACCAGTTATCTGCAAAAAACGAAGATACAAAATAATTTTTCAAAGATTCCATTTTTGAACATTTTTGGTTTTTAATTGAATATTGCCTGATTTATTTCAGTAATTACTAAAAATGCTTAGACCGTTTCATAAGCAAAATTTCACTGCATTCAGTGCTTAAGTAAATATTTCATTGCCTTTTCTGTTTTTTTTTTTTAAATTGCATATTACCTCCTATTCTTGGGCTTTCCCTATTATACGTATTTCAGGTGTTCTGAATAAACCGCTTTCGTAAAATTTCTTATCCATACTTATATCATTTGTACACAAATTGCACCAGGTACGTATAAAATTCTATATTCTATATGGCAAATTGGTCTGAATTTATATATGGATGGGAACAGAATTAAGTTTCGAACAATTCGTGACAAATTTGTGTTTCAGTGATTTTGACACACAAACACTCGATTATATTTTGAAATAATATTCACTATTTTCATACAGATCCTCACATATATGTGAGCACCGGAAAAAGTGAACAAAAGAAATGGTGTTAGAAAAATGACTGAAATGATTTTATTTGCAATAACTTGTCTTTCAAAATTACTCTAATTAATTTATTTTAAATCAAAAAATGTTTTTTAACCAACTCTAACATAAAATGTTAAAAGGAGCATTTAAATAATATTTAGTTTACTATTCCTAAACAAAAGAAACTCACGCTCCCGTAATCAGTTCCTCAATATACCTGAATGGCTAATGGTTTGCCCTTTAACTTTGTCTTATTGGCGCTCCGCTTAGGGCGGTCTACTTCGATCCATACAATTAAAATACTTCAAATTACCAGTACCAGAGTTATTCCCTACTTTACTTTTACGGTGCAATTGAAAATGTTTATTATGCGAGACCTTAGACCACGTCTGCAAAAAAAATTTATTGGGTTAGAATTGTGGAAGGAAATAGTAAAATTTAGTCTGCATTAGATTTCTCGTACTGTTGTATCAATATTCAATTCAACTTTTAACATACAGACCATTCAAAAATGTCTTTAAATCATTATTCTATATTTACGTGCACATCTTTAATGATATTTTGCACTGATTCAATGGATTAACTGAAACTTGCTAATAAAGGTAGTGTTAAAAAAACCTTTCAAATTTTATTTTGTTGTATTAATACCACAAATGTATTAATTAGTATTCATCGGTTACGAATTAATTAGTCTTTAGGGAACACCTAATTCCTGACTATGGCCCCACTTTAATGACAACTCTCTTCTTTCCTTTCTAGATTATAAAATATGCTTATATCACAATTCTACGATAACCGTGAAGTATTTATTACGGGCGCCACTGGTGAGTGTAATTTGAAAAACCTGTAATCTACATCTAAATCTAAATCTAAATTTCATTACAACACTTCCAATCTTAATCTAAGGTTTTCTCGGCAAAAGCCTGTTAGAGAAGCTTTTACGCGATTGTGCTGGCATAAAGAAAATATACATACTCATACGAGCGAAACGGGGTAAAACCGCTCACGACCGTTTAAAAGAGTATCAAAAGGAGCTTGTATTTGAACGAGTGCTTCGGGAATGCCCAAACGCTTTTGAGAAGGTCACACCGATAATAGGAGATTGTTATGAAATAGGGTTGGGCATAAGCCAATCGGATTTGGAACTAATTAAAAATGTCAGTGTTATATTCCATGGAGCTGCCTATGTTAAGTAAGTATCTAAATTATGGATTTTTATGTCACAAAAAATTCGATCACATTATCATTCATAGTTGTATTTTCTTTGAATATGACTAAAATAATTCGAAAGAAGGAAACATAATAGCTCAATTATTATTATTTTTTTTTTTTTGTTATTACTTTTATTTTTACAAAAGATTTGTGATAACAATTTCATAAACTTAGAAACAGTTTCTCTAAATTCTGGTTTTCAAATTATCTTGTCACAAAGTTTAAAAAAAGCCATATTTTTGTATTGTATAGTATTGTTTTTGGAGTTGAAAATGTGTTGATTACAATTCAATTCTAATTTTTTACATAAAAAAATTCCCTTGCATTCCATGGATGAGATATGGGAAAGCATCTCACATTTAGTATTCTATTTTTCAACTCACTCAACGGGACATACAATTTAACGACGATTCCGAACGCCAGCTTGAATAACATTTACCAAACTTATCGATTACTCGGCTATTAGAAGTATTCGTCAGATATATCGAGTATGTTTCGAAACTAACTTTCTTATACACAAATATTTACCGATTTCAAAATTATAGTCAAGTTTTTTGTGCTGTGCTAATTAAAAAAAATATCTAAGAAAATCTTTACAAAACTTTTACATAGATTTAAATTTTTGATAGGTCTTTAAAATGTTAATTTTGTAGTTTCTGAAAAATGTATTTGAAATAACCTTCCGTCAGGTAATCAAAAAAGGTAATCTAAAACCCCTTTTGACTTCAACCAAAATTTCGTTTTTTATTTTGTACTTTATTCCCATACGGAATATAGTCGTCGTACAATATATTAGAGAAAAAGTAATTTCGGTTATTTTTTATGGGAAATTTCAAATTTTTTATCTGCATAATGTGAATGACTTTTTGTTCATTTTTATTTAGGCAATTTTTTGATCCCAGATTGAAAGAACTTTGTTACATCAAGTTTTGACAATGTCTGAGCAACATGTTTTTCGAATGAAGTTTTTCGAGTTCCAGCCTACACAGAATCGTCCACCACTCTAAATTTATATGTATTTTAAATATTTACGCAGCGTCCTAACGGGGTAGGCTTTTTGCCCGTCGAAACAAATAAGTTAGCCTTTACAGCCAAATCAAATTTATCATCGGCATGTGGCTCTTATTAAAGATGGTGTCAGTCATCGCAATTTTCCTTATTATCAATCCTATAAGAACGTTGAAAAGATCTCACGGTACGCTAATGCCCCACTTGATACAAAATCGCTTAGTAAAATTTCTGTTTATCTGCCTATTGTTCGACTGTTAGGTCCGGGTATAACAAGACAAAGATTTTTTTATACTCGTAATTTTAAGTTTTATTAAATTCTTAAGTCATCTTCAGCTTCATTGTATTTTAATACCAGAACTTAACAGCCAGGACAATGGACAAATATAGTAATTAAAAAGCCAACTGTCCATACAAAATAATTTCTGCTTATATTCAATGAAGACTTCGTTTCGATCAGTTTCATGTCACAAAAACATGCGAATAAACTTCACAGGAATACCAAGCTATCGGAAAATAGGATTCATCGTTGTGTGAATATCTGTCTATCCTTCGATTTATCTCTCCTTGATATTACCTATTATTTTACTTCTTAGCAAAAATTAAGGCCTATACCTCCATCCCCGTACCATTCTACATCCCCGCTATCCCGATCATTTCGTAATCTTCAATCTTTCATTCAGTTCGTTGAACTTTTAGCACATATCTAGCATCATTTTGATCAGACTAAAGGCAATATTGTCTAACAAACAGAGCTTGTCTGAGCGCGGTTTTAAGTATTAAAGTACGTTTTTGCCACTGTGTGTCAGGAAACCCTGGATCAGGATTAAGAACTGAAATTAGAGAATTTGTAGGAATTGGCTTTGACTATCTCGGGATTGAGCAGATTTGCAATATCTATTTTTTTTTTTTTACCTTTACGTACTCTTTTCTCTCAATGCAGTCTCGTTCTTACTTTACCAACGACAAGGAGATGGTCCGTATCTGTATGAGTACCACACAAGGCTGCTGTTACAATACTAGTGCTTTATTTTTGTTTAGGATTTTTATAAAAGAAATGTTCAGATTTTAATTTTGAATTAGCCGTATGCACAGATTTTTATTCTATGTTAAACACCAGTATTATATTATAATATATGTATGTTTAGAGAAATACTTATCGAGATGTTGCTGCTGCCAATGTCCAGAAAGAAGAGACCTAACCGACCAATATTTTGTTCTCAACAAGCTGCACTTTGCTTACATTGAGTGCTTATTGGTTTGTTCTAAAATATTGAAATGGTCATAAAAATATTACCGCTTCTCAAATACACCCATCTCCTTGCATTCAATTATGATTATAATGTTTCAAATTTTAAACCAAAATGGCTTGAAAATATACAGGGTGGGCCATAAGGGTGTTGGCGGTTTAAATATTCAATTAAAAAAAAACTACGAAACATAAAAAAAATATATTTGTATTTTTAAAAAGTAGAAGCATGATAATTTTTAAGACTTAAAAATAATGTTATCCAAATGGCTTCCCTCGGCTGCTTGACACTCTTGGAACCGAAGTCGCAAATTTTGGAAAACTCGTTGAAAAGTTGTTCTCGGTATTCTGTTACTTTCCTGAATAATGTTCCTCTTCAACTGCTCTAAATTGGTCGAATTATTCTCGAAGACTACCGATTTGAGGTAGCCCCATAGAAAATAATCGCATGGAGAGAGATCGGGGCTACGTGGGGGCCATTCAATATCGCCCCTTTTCGAAATGAATTTTCCAGGAAAAACATTTTTCAGCAGCTCTATGGATACCCTAGCCGTATGACATGTGGCCCCATGTGGACCACGAACCGTAATTGGTACTGTTGAGCCGGTTGTTTCCAACATTCTGATCCATTTTCGTATCACATTGGCGCTTGGAACTTCACTTAAATCGTGTAAACCGTGTTCATGCCGATACAAACGTCGTGAAGTAATCACTGATTTATTGTTTTCGTAATACGCTCGGACACAAAATGCACGCTGCACTCCCGTGTACGGCTCCATGGCGACTAAATTTCCAGGAAGCGGCGCAGCGAACAACATATCCCCCCGCCACCCCGCGCCGCGCGTTACCGAGAAATTGAAGATTTAAACCGCCAACACCCTTATGGCCCGCCCTGTATAAGAAATGCTATAAGTGGTAAGGAACAGATGTGTACTAGCATTGTGCAGTCAACAGTACAGGGTTGCCCATATTCGACGGACCCATCTGGCAACGCCATAACTTTTGACAGAGATGTCAGATCGCTTAATGACATACCGCGTTTGAAGCGTCAGTCCAAGCAGATTTTTACCATGGAACAATACACGCCACGCGAGCGCTCTGAAATAGTTGAAATTTACATTCAACAGAAGAAGTCAATTGTGAAAACTCAACGTGCTTTTAAAATATTAAAAAATGTGAGAAGTGCGCCTTCTAAGAACACCATTAAGCGTTTATACGAAAAATTTTCGACTGGTGCTCTTTCTAATCCGAAGAGGCCAAATAAAAGTCGACCAAGGCGATCGGCCGAAAATATCGCTGCCGTACGAGCCAGTGTTGAGAGGTCCCCAAGAACATCCCAAAAACGCCGTTCTCAGCAGTTGGGCATGGCTCGGTCCACTTTACAACGGATTATTCGCGTTGATTTGCATTTGTTCCCGTACAAAATTCAATTGACGCAAAGATTGTTGCCTGCGGACAAGCCTCGTCGATTGGAATGGGCCCAACGAGTCATCGAAATGGCCGATGATGACGAGCAATTTTGGAACAAAATTATCATGTCCGATGAAGCCCATTTCACATTGAATGGGACCGTAAATAAGCAAAATTGCCGTATTTACGCCACTGAAAATCCTCAGGAGATTCAAGAATTGCCTCTTCATGACGAAAAAGTCACAGTTTGGTGCGGCGTTAGTGCGAAAACGGTCATTGGGCCGTTTTTCTTCCAAAACGAAAATGGCCATGCTGTTACCATCAACCAGGAGCGTTATCGCGACATGATGACCAATTTTGTGATGCCAATTATTCGTCGAAAGCGTATGAGGCAGTTCTGGTTTCAACAAGACGGCGCTCCACCGCACACAAGTCGCATAACAATCGATTTTCTGAAGAATTTGTTTCCGGGCCGTTTGATGTCGAAAAGTGGTGATTTGGACTGGCCACCGCGTTCGCCCGATTTGACGCCCGCTGACTTCTTCCTGTGGGGACATTTGAAGTCAAAGGTTTACGTTAACAAGCCAAGGACCGTAGAAGAGCTCAAGGACAACATTCGTGAAGAAATAGCCGCTATTCCGGCCGAAATGTTGGCGCAAACGATGGAAAATGCTGCAAAAAGGGCACAATACGCCATCAACGCCAGAGGCGGCCATTTGAGAGATATCATATTCAAAAATTGATGTAAACAAATCTACTTGGAACAAATTAAATGAATAAGATTGCCAACCGCCAAATTCTTATTTTTTTCTTTGATTTTTTTTTTTTTTAAACATGGGTCCGTCGAATATGGGCTGTATACATATATTGTTTGCTAACAGCATAAACAATGGACTGCACACTTTTGAGTGAAAACATTGTGCATTATTGTCACTCCAAAGTGTTCACTCAATAAATGCATAGAACAACACTATATTCAAATAGTGTACATACGTAATTTAGAAAATGAAACAAATTGTAAATAATAATAATAAATAATAATTGGTTGAGAAATTGAAAAATTTCTCAACAGCTGCCGTAGTGCGAGACAACGATATCCGCTAGTCAAGTAAAGGCACCTTTTCTATAAAAAAATTCAAACATTCCATGTATACGTATGTATACTTAAATCAAGATCCTTATAGTTTTTCGAAATTTTTAATACGAGTTTTCTTGTGTTTTACAATAATTTTAATTAAGAAGAATGGCTTATTAGGCTGTCGCATCTGACTGCAAATATTAGACGAGCATAGACGATACTCGTGTATCTATTGTAGCATGACATTTAGATTAATCCACCAAATAATATCTAACATAGATCAGAAACAGTGTAGTTCCAATGGAAATTCGGCAAAGGTCCGTTTACGTTCATATGCAATTATATAACAATCGAATAATTCATGTTAGAAAGATCCCATTAAAAATTTCACACACGATAAAAAGTCTTATTTCTTCCCCTTTCTAAACTTTCAACCCATAAGACTTTTCTATTCTTTTTCATATTAACACTCAATTTATGTTTTCTGCAGATTTGACAATGACTTACGCAGTTCGGTATTGATGAATACCAGAGGCACCCACGAGTTGGTGAAAATCGCATTAAATTTAAGGAATTTAGTGGCATTTGTTCACGTCTCCACGGCCTATATATATCCCGAAGGTACCGATATTGAGGAAAAGGTACGTTTTTCTTGAACATTTTAAATATGTGTATTAAGATGATAGGGCTCTGAACAAAATTTACAAATTTACAGCTATATAAATTGCCAAATGACTGGCGTCAAACCATAAAAATGGCTGAAACCTTTGACACCGAAACTCTGGAAGTGGTTAAGCAGAAGTGAGTAAAATGAGTATGAAAATACCAAAAAATTAATAACTTGATGTGTGATATCCTAAGGGCATAAAAGATGCTGAGATTTACAAATTTGAGCTTCAAAAATGTTTAAAAAAAAAACATTGAAATATGGCACATTTAAAAAAAAATTTAGATGCTTTTTAAGGAAAGTCGACTAGGTAACTATTTAAAACCAAAATCGATTGCGTGATATAAATGGGATATAGGAAAGCGTCTCATATTTAGCGAATATTCCATTTTTAGATTCATTGAAAGGGATCAGCTGGGTAATGACAATTCTGAGCCTCAGCCTGACAAGTTTTTGTTAGACTTGTAGATTACTCTTGAGATTGCTAAAATACGAATTTATTTATACACCAGAAATGAATGATACAATCAAATTTTTAATATTTCAGATTTACAAATTTCTCTCCAACTGTTTACACTTTTACTAAAAATCTTTCGGAACAAATCATCAGTGAATACTCAGACAGACTACCGATGGCCATCTTAAGGCCAGTCATTGGTAAAAAAACTGCAAATTATCTAAAGGGCAGTATATAAAAGATTAACATATCTTGCAGTTTCACAGTCTTATAGAGACCCTGAACCGGGATTTTTTGATAACTTAAATGGGCCTATGGGATTATTGGCAACCATGATAACAGGCATTAGCCAAATGACATACTGTAGTGCGGATGTGAACTTGTCATTGATGCCAGTGGACTTGATATCCTGTCTGACCATTGCCGATGGGTGTAAACGTGGTCTTGAAGCTTTAAAGTAAGTACTCGATAATCGCATTCACAGCACCGGTGACAAGAAATAAGAACCTATTACCTTAAAGTTTGTATTTTATTTTTCACGTTGATCTTCTTATATTTGTGAATAATTTATTTATATTACTTTCAGATCAAAAAACTCCGCAATGACTATACGGAATTGTGCACCGGGAAAAGTGTTCACATATACCATGCAACAAGCCTCGCAACGATTAATCCAACACGTCGATGCCAATCCCATGCAATATACACTATGGGCGCCGTCTTCCCGCATGACCTCAAGCTATAGTTACTACATGATATGGGTGTTCCTGCTCCAAATACCCATGGCATTGTTCTACGATTCTTTATTGTTATTATTTAAAAAAGAACCCATGTACGGAAAATCCACATGTCGACTAATAACCAGTAATTATTTTCATATGTTTCACTTGTAGGGTTTTGAAAACGCAACGCAGGATTTTATACACCGTGAAAGCTTTAAGCAAATTCTCAACGAAATATTTCAATATGAAAAACTATGGTATGTGGGAATTGTATAGTTTTATGGAGAAGCATGATGAAAACGCGTAAGTAAAGTATTCGTAAAATAAACTATCAATGATAGTTAGGATAATATTAAATATGAATAAAGAAACAATTGGACAACCATAAAGATGCAAAACGAATGGACGTGTCGAAAACGTTTACACCTCATGCATAATATATGGACCTAACTCTCTTTCACAACGAAATATTCATTAAAATGTCTCCCTATAACCAATAAATATGGGTAAATGGGAAATCTTGTTTTTGCTTTATTCGTTAACCACGCCCATAAGTTAGTTGATAAGTAAATAACGGGAACATTAGAAAAATACCGAAAGAATTCAAAAGTTGAATTTGGTGCATGTACGAACTAGTTTAGTTTTCGGACCAGTGTCATCGTACTGAATCATTGACAGATATGTCGACGTCTCAAAAATTTCCTCTTCTTATTCCATAAAACACCAAAATACCTATTTTTTTACAGAGAAAATTCGCACTTTTTTTTGTTGTGCTTTTAAAAAATCATGCACACTGCATAGTTCCCACTTAGCGATATGTCAAATGCAGAAGTCTTTTGCACATAGTCTTTTTGGGCGAGTGTTGAGAAAAAGCCAAAGTACAGACCCGTTAAAACTTGTTTCATCAGGTACTCCCAACACAAATAGCATAATTGAT
The DNA here is from genome assembly GCA_019455685.1 of Philornis downsi. Lineage (NCBI taxonomy): Eukaryota > Metazoa > Arthropoda > Insecta > Diptera > Muscidae > Philornis > Philornis downsi. The sequence continues at coordinate 1,050,607 of JAHXMU010000800.1, forward strand.
TTCGAAGTTTTATTACATCATAACACCATATTAAACAATATTATAATGGCCAAAATTTGCAAGAATTAATATATTTGTAGGCTATACTTGAGTGAGAAATTTAGAGAATTGGACCATGTCTTATTGTATCTCGCACATACTCCGATTTGTGAGCCTCTTAATTTGCTACATTATAACTCCCTAGCAGACAGTTTGATTTACACAAAATTTGGCATGAGTTAGCACAAATATAGTCGTCTCTTGAATGCAAAATTTGGACGGTTTTCCTACAGAAAGAAAAAAATTCTCTACCTCTAGTATACATAGAATTGATTTTAGAAAAAAAAACGAAAACCCTGTTCTATATTTCGGAATACTTTAGAAGAATTGTTGACACGACATATCGAATGTAAAGTTTAAACTTTCAGGAATTGTTTAATTATCAAATATGTACGTTTCATTTCAGAGAAATATTTTATATAGTCAATCCCCGGAATCTGGATTTCGATAAGATATTTCAAGGTAATCTGATATTTTTATACATTTGTTTCATTATTTTAATTTTCCTCAAATTTGCATTCATTTAAAAAAATGTTTAAGAGTAACAATTCACAAATCTGAGGTCAATCATTTAATTCAAACTATAAAATCAAAGTATTTACCAATTAATGAAAGCGATAATATCAGTTGAAGTGTATTTCTGTTCCTAAGTTTTTTTTTTTTATTCTGGCTTGAAATTTTCTAGTGACAAATTGCCATCTTATTATCTTGTAACCTCAAATAATAATACAGCAATACGCATTTTACTTTTCTAGGACTTGTACATGGATACAAGAAATATATCTTCAAAGAACCATTGGAAGCAACACCCGAAACGAGGCTGCGGTACAAAGTCGTCAAATCTTTGAATGAAATTATAAAAATAATATTGCTTTTAGCAATAATAAAATTATTGTGGAATTTGGTTAACTAATTCTTAATAAACAAAAAGGTATTGGGGTTTTTGTCGTCAAATCTTCTAAAATTATTAATATTTTATGTAAATTAAATTTAAGTATTTCAAACTGACTAATAGTATAATAAACACATGAATGCTTTATTTTATTCTGTTTGTCTTACTTTATAAAAATTAATTGATATTGATATAAATCGAATCTTAACAAATAATAAAATGTATTTATAAGACATATTTATAAAGGCTATCCAATAAAATCTTCCTACAAGTTTAGCTGGTAAATTCTCACTAGGCAATCTTCACCACAACTGGCCAATTGGAATTGATTTGATTCCACAGTGAATGGTCTGAATTGTAAGCGTTTCACAGTTAAATGATGGGATAATCTGAAAGTAATTTTAAATAATTTAGTATGAACTTAAACAAGGATAAAACACACTGTACACGTACGATTTATTCAAAGTTAGCCGTAAATTCCATTTGCCATTAAACTCATAAATATAAACCAAACCACTTTCACAGCCTAAAGCTATCACATAAGAGCCGTTGGTGTGTAATGTATTAGCAAATGTTGCCGCAGTAACAGATTCCGTTTTAAGTTCCAACACCTCGAGGTTATGCCAACCATTAAGTGATGATTGTTTATTATCAGCTATTTGTGACTCATGTTTAGTCCATACCACTACTTTTCCTTCCCGCGAGGATGTTACAAAATATTTATTATCGTGCGACCAATCGCACGACCATATAATACGTGTGTGGACGCCATTTGTTTTATCTGTGTTGGCTGTTAAGCTATATTGCTTCACATCTTCGCTCGCTGATCGTTCAAACAGTGACCACCTACGATCACGCGACACTGACAATAAATATTGGCCATTAGGTGAGAAACGCATTTGTGTCACAGTCAGTTGATGCGAGGGTAGCTTTTGCATCTGTTTCCATGTCGTTGTATTCCACAAGATTATCTGCGAATGTTCAGCATTGGTCGATTTACAGGACGACGCCAGTAATGAGGCATCGGGTGAGGAGGCCAAAGCATATATTTCATAACCATGGCCATATAGTTTCTGTACTTCTGGCCACAATGTGTTTTGCATTAAGGTCTCCTCTTGTGGCGGAAAAGCTAGAGTAATAGGTGTAAAATAATTTTCTGGATATTCATCTTTAACATGACATTTTTCATCCGGCGGAGCCTCTACGATGTACACAGCTTTATTTGATAAGCCAAGGGATGGCACAGATGCACCTTTGGGTAGAGCTATATAAATTGGAAACAGCGAGAATAGGCACAGTAATATAAATTCACACAAATAACAGAGTATATTGGTAATGCTATACAGATTTATTATTTATTATCTTTATACCAAATGATACCTTAGAATGTTGATTATCATAAATAACAGATATAAAAAAATAAAATATGTAAACGTATGAAATACAAGAAAATCAAATCAGAGGTTCAGGGTAGGTTTTCAATTGGAATCGCACTATTAGGACTAAGTTGAGAAAAACGGAAGAATACTAATTCATACATTTGTGGTAATTAAGTTATATGATTGGGAAGATAATTAAAAAAAACGTGCTATTTGTCAATGGTAAATTATGGTGTTTGTGAATCAAAATGATATTTTTCTGGGTGTTCTCCGCATGGAAAATAAGGAAATGTATATATTCTGAATAACCTAAAAAAAGTGTCACCAACGACAAATATGTTTATAGTCATTTATTTCATTTCAAAATTCCTGAGATCGGAGACGGTTTTAATATAACTCCTAAATACATATGATATACATTTTTCGAAATTCTGTTAATTTTCATATAAAAAAGAATTTGTTTAAACCATTATGCAAATTGATTTGTCGAAAAGCGATGATTGCACAATTTGTGGGGTGATATTATCGAAACTATATTAGATATTTTAATTTTATCTTAGGAACAATTCACAATATCTTTACCCCAAAAGGGGCAAAAAAGGTAGTATAAATCACAATTTGATTTAATCTTATATTAGTTATGTTCATGCAAAAATTCATTTTAAATTCTTTTTTAATAAGTTTTTATAAAAAAGATAAGTGTAAATGTTATTTATAACAAGTTTTTAGTAAAAAGGTAAGTATAAACATCATGTTCATACAGATCGGAAATATTAATCGGGTAACACTCTTGAATGATATAAGGAGGTTCATTTTATATGTAAACATTTTAGAAATTTGTATCAGGAAAACCTTTTTTTGCAGTGAGATTAGGGGAATATATCATGCCATACATTTAACTTTCGCGATTAGATACTTTTAATATGGGATATTTTAGAAAAATGGGGGGCATTTTTTGCTGAAAATATGAACTTGCACCTCCATCGTACGAATTTGATAATTGCGGTAAGCGGTATCGCTTGGCTCAATCGATCACAGCAGCAGATTATTTCGACACTTCTAATAGCCAGTTTGTTTTTTGGATATTTGGAATATTTCTTTCCTCTTCTTAGGCGATCTCATTTTTAAATATATATTTAAGGTTTGTTATTATTTTCAATTTTTAAGCAGCCAATTTCATTGGAAAGCCAATTTCTTTTTACATATAGAATTTTTGTAAAAAAATAAGAAAATATGATTTTTGTTCCAAATACAATAAACCATTTATATGTAACTATTCTACAAAATACAAATTTCTTTTAAGGAGAAATACTTTGTTTCCGAAAAATAACCGCTACTTTAAAATATTTCTTTGAAAAAAAGAAAAAAAAACGTAATCCTAAATATATAGTTTACGGAATTCATAATTCATAAATGCGACCTATCGTCTTAACAAGAATACATTGACAGGCGGACAGACATCGCTGAATCGATTTAGAAACTGATTCTAGGTTGGCTCATAAAAATGTTTTCTGGTCTATCTTTTAATGTGACATACGTATATGACGAAGATGTTTTGATAGCGCATCCTCTAATCTCATACCCAGCATGAAACTTGAACCTTTTTGAACAAAGTTTGTGGTGAACTTAATTCACGAGCTCTGACTTCAACAGTGTCAGATATTCTATGAAGCCAGGACTTTTTTGCAAAAACCTCTCACTTTTTAATTTTCAAGAAAAGTAAATGAGAGCGTATGGTATACTGAAATTGTAGTTATTTGTTTATTTGAGAATGTTCAAAAATTCCCAAAAAGTTTCCAGAAAAGTTTTGTTTGTATTAATTTCATGCATAATTACTTAAACATAGCCGACCTTTTCAAAACTAACACTGTGGAAGAGAGAGACAGCCGGGCATTTTTTTTTTTTTTTTTAATTTCCGCAAAGGAAACAAGTTCAGGTTTAGGTAGTTTAGAAAATAGAGGAGAGACAAATTCTCACAAATTCAGGTATTGTATTTTGCTGCTGATGTCGAAAAGGAGAAGAACTAGTAGTTCATTTCAGTTTCATGAACAACTAGTTCTTCTCCTTTCATTTCAGTTTCATGAACTACTAGTTCTTCTCCTTTTCGACATCAGCAGCAAAATACAATACCTGAATTTGTGAGAATTTGTCTCTCCTTTATTTTCTAAAGTATTATATACAAAGTAAATTAAGAGCGCCCAATTATGGTACATTATAAAGAAGATGTAGTGTTAGGAATTTCTGCTTTCTTGTTATGGTTCGATTTTATTGACCTGAGGCATCATCTTGTGTCAGACATTGAACTGACATCACTCCGAAATTGAATTTTCTTGAATTGGGAATGACATTTGCATTGACAACAGGGAAAAAGGGGCAGTGGAGTTTTGGAGTCCCGTGGAAGCGCATTTAATGATTTTTTGTGTTATACTACTAAATTAATAAATGATATTGGGCTTAAGGAGAGTTTATTGCAGTGCTGTTACAAACCATACAATAGCACTGGCCTGCAATATATTTAGCAATGTTCAATAATTAAGGAGAAAAAGGAAAGAAGTTAACGCATAGTGCAGTCTACGATTTAGGTAAAACAACAAAATAGACGAAGGAGGAGAAAATAACTCATTTAAATAACAAATTTAAAACAAAGCTCTAAAATTCCTAAAAAGTTTAAAAAATTAATCATTTCAAAATATTTATTCCTTGTTTACAGAGGGCTACACAAAGGAAAATCTATTATAAGTAGAGCAAGGCGAAGAAACCAAAGAAAGAAGCAAACAGAATTTTATAATTCATTAAATCAAAGCTATAGTAACGATATTTCTAGAATTAAGTAGGTCTAATTTTATTACATACTTTAAGTGAACTACACTAATAAATAGAATATAAGACGTCTATAAATACTTATATATTATAATAAAAACAAATTCCCTTGCATCTTACGAATAACACATGGGAGAACTTCTCACATACAGCGTGCTTGCCGCATTCTATTTTTAAATTTACTCAGCGGGACCTACACTTTAGCAACGATTCCGAACGTCACAGTTTGAGAATCATTTACAAGACTTATCCATAAATTGATCACTCGAAGAGTTCGGCAGCCACATCCAGGTGACCGCCGCTCAAATAATGATAGGTGATTCTATGCGAACGAAATTCGCGTGTACTAACTATTGCGCCACATTCAGTCATAAATGTTTCAAAAATTACTTTTAACTCAAGTAATTCCTTTGACTGACTTAATGGGATAACGATTTTCCCATTTTTTCACACTTTAACCTAAGATATATATATGTATATTTTCGTAGGAACTCTATTGCATTCACAATGAAATTCTAAGAAAATTATTTTCTGGGTTAAAAGATAAATGCAAGCATTTTGTTACAGCCAATAAACATAGAGCACAATTTATTGTCATATTTATCAGCTCTTGAGCTATTTATACACATAAATGTATATGTGAGAGGGGTATATCGGAATCATCTTCAAAACGGTCACAAGCTTTCTAATGTTTCGTTTTTGATTCCAAATATACAGCAAGCTTATGATGGTTTCGGTTATCTTCTTTAATTCTAAAATATTTTATGAAAGATTTCTAAATTAAAAAACGCTACCTATTCTTCCTATCCTTTCAAGGCAATATTACAAAACAATGTTTCCAATATTACAGAACACAGGGCAAAACTGATAACCTTAAGTGTAAACCGTTTATAAACATTCTGAATATTTGAACTCGTAATGAAGTATATATTTGTACTCACATTCCAACAACGAATCGCCCTCCTTGTCCGATTTCGCCATTGTTATACTTCTAAAGTTCTCAATGAAATTTGCTGATGCTTGAAATGTCCTCACAATTTTCTCTTCAGCACCACTGGCAAACTTGTAGCGTGAGAGTAAAGCTAATGCTTGCATATCATAACCATGAACCTGAGGTCGTGCCAATTCATGCCAAGTGGTTCCCGACGCCGAACGCCAAGGTGCGTGTATGCGTGTTGTTTGGTCGGCAGAAACAGTCATGACATAAGCACCCTGAGGTTCCCAAGCCAAATCGCGCACTTCACCGAAATGGCCACCAACATTAACTTGAGGCAACCACATATTTTCATTTTCCTTTGATTGTTGCCATACATGGAAACCACCTTGATAGCTGTGGCCGAGTATGGATTTGCCATCACAAGAGAATTTACCGCCAAAGAAGCCTAATGAATTGCCACCAACATCACCCAAACGCACCTGTTCCATCCAAATACCATTCTCTTCTGTCGGTTGCCACACTATTAACGTTTTATCAATGGAGGCGGAGAGTAAACTTAAGGAATTGTCAGCGGACTTATGCCAATGGACGCCATACACCCAATTATCATGACCAAACAGCACAGATTCCAAACTTATGGCGTGCCAAGTATTTGTTGATAATTGCACGATTTTCTCCTCAATCCGTATATCGCCCGTAGCCTCATCAAGTAGATTAAATATGTCTACTTTATTATTGTTCACCTGTTCTATTGTGCGAGGAGCAATACGCCACAGCCGTATAAAATTGTCTTGTGAAGAGCTGGCTAAAAGTAAGTCATCATTTTCGCTCACAAAATCTAAACCTCGTACCCAATCTTCATGGCCCATTAATTTGTGCACAGGTTGAAAATTGAAGGCGTCACCTTCCTGCTCCGACCACAGAGCTATCGTCTCATCGTCGGCTGTGAACGCCAATAGAACTTGTTCGGACTTGGGCAGAAACGTGAGTCTCAAGGTAAAACAGAATCCAGTGTTTAGCAACAGTGTCTGTTTACATTCGGGCGGATAATCGAAACTCTCTTGAAAGAACCACAGTTTGATGGTGGAGTCGGCAGCGGCAGTGGCGAATATCCACTCCCCATTCGAACGTTGCAAACCATCCACCGCATTCACACCACTTTCATGGCCTTTCAGTTCAAAACTTTTCACATCGTCTGGATTTTCCATATTCCACAAAATGGCCAGTTTGTCATCCGAACCGGAAAGGCAAAACTTTTCCCTATCCTGCTGATCGGATTTAAGCCAGCGCACTGTATTTACTCTCTTAGAATGTTTAACATAAGTATTTGTGATCTTACAAGAATATCCGAGGAACTGAAGTAAGTAAAAATTATGTTATAGAATTGCAGCTTTATTTACACTCGGAATTCTCACCGTTGGGTCACATATGGCGACGGCATTACTTGCCCCAAACACGATCAATCCATTATTGCCCCAATCAGCACTCTCGGTCGTTCGATTACAGGCTATGGCGGTGTATACATTTGCAACGCTCATAGTGCAATAAATGTTTGTTTTACATTCAGATCCGAAACAATCTTCTTTTCTTTTAGTTTATACTGAATTGTATTGCAAGAGCTGCAAGACCGCACGTGTGGTGACGACTGAACATTGAAAACATATCAGCTGTTTCATAACAGTGTTGCCAATAGGGTATCTTTTGCCCCTGGCAAGGAAAGTACCCGTAAAGCTATGAGAACCGTACTTGAATAGAGTAACGAAATACCCCCGTCCCGACCAACCTTATCAAAAACAAAAAAAAAAAAAAACAAAAAAACGATTATCTGCTGCTGATTTTCGTAACCTTGCTGTGTGGTAATGGGATAACAACGATTTGGTGCGACAAGAAATATAAACTTCGCCACCATAACTTTGTCCATGTTTACATTATCTTATTTTGATAGACATCAGAACTCGAAACAAATACAAAATTTAAAAAGAAACATATGTATGTATTAGTTGATAGCAAATACGATTCAATAAATAGGAAATAAATGGCTTAAATATGGTAAACAATTATTTAGGAACTATGAGTTGCATCAACGGCAAAGAGTGGCATTGATGTCAAGGCATGAACTACAGGCCTGCAACAACCGTAATTGCAGATTCTTTAATGACACGATTGATGTACTATTTTGGGACACACTTATGCAGAAAACTTAAACGTAGCAAGCAAGAAAATTGGAATATGAAAAACGTAGCCAAGTTATTCGCTACAAATACTAACACCAGTAGATTTAGCGAATTTAATCCTATGTATAGAAAATTGAACCTAAACATTGAAACTAAAGCTAAATGTTTCCACCAGACAAGATAATGTTTTTGCGTCATGACAATATTTTAACTTACATTTTTACAATGTATTATGACCCATAACATACCTACAAATTTGTGAAATGAATAAACATATCATCATATAAAACTATAAGTTGATCCCAATTTCAAATCAATTCGAACAAATCAGACAATGACGCTAAATATTTTCACGAGGAAAGAATTTCTCATGGATTTTTTCCTCGCAAGAAGCACATAATACCTAGCTTTAGCCGATTGCCAATTTCCGCAAATACCACTTAATCTCTCACGCCAACCTGTTGGCGTATCATCCCTTTTAAAAGTTTACAATATTGTTAAGTGGGACACATCTAGTTCGCTATTGTGTATCTCAAAAATTAAGTTGCAGCCCTCGTAGAGATTGTATTCTATTACAATTTTCTTACAGTATTACCAACGTACAGTCATACATCAATCGCTAATTTCATATTTAATTTGTTTCGATAAATATATTTTAGCTCCTCTTGTGAAATTTAATATTTTTGTTACGATCGGTATGGACAGTAAGAGCGATAAATTATGGAAGAAGACAATACGAGAGCAACAAAGGCGTATCAAACCTGGAGAATGTCAGAAATATGTGCGTTTGGTCATTGATTCAAATGTGGTCTCGGCGCCCTGTGGTCGTCGATTCATTGCCGAGTTGAATAATTCGGCAGCTGCCGGTAACTTAAAGTATGAAATTCGAAATTTGCCACTAAGGGAAACCATAATTTGGGAGCGTAGTAAAGGCCAATTAGCGCTAGCATTAAATGAGGCCAATGCTTTAACCGATGAATGGCAAACGGAAAAGGAAGTTGTGAAATTGTTGACGCAATTCGAATTGCAGCAATTGATGAGGAGAGGGGAGCTACCTCGTTTAGCCGACGACCTTCAGTCCAGGTATGCTGGCATGCATTGCATTGTCTTGTATTTACCAGCGGACACCCAGAAACAGTCTGCATCCGAGTGTGCTGCCTTAGTGGAACTTCAAGTTATGCATCAGTTAAAAGTTGTAGAACTTGCGCCACATATTGGTGCTGTGGTGGCCGAGCTAAAACGTCTTACCAAAGCTATAGCCGAGGCGCCCTATAAACAGCAGAAAGCTGAAATATTGGAAACGTTTAAGAAGTTCTTAGCCAATGATAAGAAACAATGTGTACGAGTGGAGGGTAGCAACGGTTTTGGTCGTCTGTGGCAACAACATTTAAATCGTTTATCCCTGGTAACACTAGAGGTGGCCGAGACCATAATTGAGAAGTATCCATGTCCCAAACGGTTAATTGAGGAATTGAAGAATAATGAAAATGCTGTCAAAGATATTGGAGATTTAAAAATCAAGCGTTCGGGTCCTGTTGCATTGCAAACCGATCGTCGTATTGGTAATGTTTTATCATATAAATTGTATATGCTATACAATTCGAAAGATCCAAATACACTAATTTAATGATGGCGAATGCCAACGGCATATTGCAGAAATTATTTCTTGTAAGAATAAATTGGTATTCCTCATATAAATATGTTGACGTACTAATATTTATATGGCTTTTTGTACCTACCAGTAATTCTAGTACCAATAATTCTCCTGACAAACATTTATTTAATTTTATATGGGGAAATTATAAGCAGTGGTCAATTTCCTGTCTCTTGTACTTGTATAAAATTACTCCGATAATGTTAGTGAGGTCAGTTAGTTCCTTGTCTTCTAGACAAATTTTAAGCCGATTGTAAGGTATTAGGAGCAGCTAATTCAAAATTTGAATTTTGGAAATATATCTGTTCTGGTGCAATTAGAATAGAACCAGTATCTGTGGCAGTAATTATGATAGTGGTTCAAGTCCAAAATCTAAAATAAAATAGGACACATATGAGGGTCCTTTAGCTCGATACACTTTTTCCATTGAAATAAGTTTATAGTAAGAAATGCCAAATTCCTTAAAATAGCCATCAACCGCTGACTCCAAATCTTCGTTGTTGGCAAATCTTTTGCCATCGAGCCGTTTAAGCATGGAAATAGAAAATAAACCGGAGAAGCTCAATCTGGCAAATAAGGTGTGTGATGAATCAATTCTAATTTTAATTCATTAATTTTAGCCACCGCAGTAGTAGATGTGTGAACTGGAGCGGTGTCTTGATGAAACAACACTTCCTTTACAGCCAAAATTCAGTGAAAATGTGTTTTGGGCATTTTCAATAACCACGCCTGCAATTAGTGCGGTTTCGTAAAAAAATATGGAAGTTGAGATGGTTTTCTTCTAGCATCTACATAATACCACTATATGTATGTTGTTTCCAATTAACAATTAAATGATAATATTGATGAAACCGACTAAAAAAAATTATGAGGATGAGTTGAGTTTTTGTATGGGTAAGTTTTTTTCCCCAACTGTACCGATTTCACCCAATTTTGAATTTAGACGAAACGAAAGTTCGAGCGTTGCTACCACTAGGAGATACATCTTGATGTAGACAGAAATTTACGTATTTGTCATATTAAACGTTTTCCATAAAACCGCTATTGGGAAAATTTGTTATATTACGCAACATACGGAATTTTGAAATCGGGCTACACTACATGTGTCTTAAGGACATAAGTAAACAACAGACACAAAAAAGCCTGTGATTGCGTATGTCAGTATCTAGAGTTGTTATATTTTTCAAAAAACATTGCTATAACATTTTGAAACATTACTACAGATTGGTAACTATGTTGAATTTTGAGAATGTACCAAAATAAGTACAATAACAATAACGAATAAACTTAAGCTTGTTCTGAATCCACGTAAGTCTTTTCTACTTCTGACCACAGATGTATACTTTATGGGACCTTGGATGAGTTGAAATTCACGAATATGGATCGTTTAACAACCGAAGAACGCGTAAAAATGGTTAAAATTTACTACCAAAGTGGTAGTTCATTCGAGGTTCAACATGACCAATTTTTGGCTTTATTGCATGAGAAGCGTAATTTCACGTTTTGGGCGCGTCAATTAGCCATCAAGATCATACGATTTGACGTCGTTGGATTTGACGTCGTTGCTTTATTTAACTTTATTTTTGAAACCGAAAAAAGGATAACCCTAGAGAATATTCAATTATTCCTCAGTTCTTCTTCAAATATTCTTCAGCTGTACTTTTGCCCGGAAGAATGAAAGGGCAAAAAATGTAACGTCCAGAAGGAAACGTTTAAAGTACCATGCATGTCTTCACTACCAGACAGAAACTTCTTAAAATTTGGCACAACCTAACTACCAGCACCTTCTGTTAGGCCCTGTACTAATTGGCTGATTTTTAGAAATGCAATTTTTACCCTGTAATCCCTAAATCGTACACTGCAGTAATCTAAATTTGTGTCTCTCATAATGCTTTATAATGGTTGACAAAATTAAAAACAAATCCACCGATTAATCATAAACCCCTACCTACGTCTCTGACAAGTAACCGATTTAACTCAATACACTTAGATACACGTATTTCATTCAATTATATCAAATTTATTCAAATTTGCCACACGGCCAAGTGCTTGTAAATTTCGTTCCGAGAATGAACGTGTAATTTCATTGCCACTTCCCTTCTGGTATCAAATTGGGATACCATGTGCCGCAAATGTTTGCCATATAAAGACCGATGAATTATTTGGTTCCAATTATACAAATTTCGAATTCTGGTTTGCAAAATATTTCCACTTTAATATTTGGCTAACGAAATCAGTTTCTTCTATAGACTTACAAAAATAAAATTTCGTTTTATTGCTCTTGATTCATAGATGCGTGTTGTCTTTTTTATTATTGTTATTTTATATACATTTATTTATATTTGATTTACTTATATAATTTCTGGATTGTTGTCTACTTAATTATACATTGTCATATATATATTTATAAATCACTTTAAATAATTGAAAAAAAAAACGAAAAACTACACGTATTGCTAAATTTTTTATTAATTGTAGGTTAAAATTGATATTTAATTGTAATTTGTCAAAAAAATCACATTTTTCATAAAAGTTTTTTTTAATACGAGTATATATATTTGAAAACCGATTTGTGAAGAGGCATTAAGCACACTCTAATCGTCAAAGGTTACGAAAAATGTAGTAAGAGATAGAAGGAGGTCAATGATTTAGTTGCGAAGCTGAAGTTCGGAAATAAATCATGCTTAAGTATATATATTTGATAAACCAAGGCTGTTAAAGAAGAATGTAGCTGTAAATAAAGATATAGCAAGAGATAGAAGGAGCAAAATTTATCGTTTTTTTCCTAATTATTGTTTTTATGCATTTTGAAACAAAAAGATTGACTGTTTTAGTACAATTTGGTGAATCAATTGTTTAAGTAAAAGCGGTCTACTAAAATTTGAGTAATATTTTCAGCAAAAGTAATTTATTAATTAAAAGATCTTAATTATCGAAGCGCCATATTGTTACAGTTTGCATATCTATTTACAAAGTATAATAAAAATAATTATTGGGAAATGCATAACAATCTGGGTGCATTGTTTAGCTATTGTTCACCTATAACTCTATGGATATTTGGACATTTTATATTGCTACTTTACTAAAACCGGTGAATGCTACCGTTGTCGCTTTAAAATAATCTAATAACATAAGTTTTTGATGTAGATGTATATGAAGGTATTGATTGATTAGCTTATTGGTTACGATCTGGTTATTATGTAAGAATAAAATATTGAAATAACGAAAGAACGGGTCGAGCTTAAGTTGTGATTAAACGACTTATTTAAAATTGGAAAACAACCAGCTGCCAGCTGCCAGGCTAAGAGAGGGGGCAGGAATACCTTATAATCGCTGAAATGCTACTCATTATTTAATTACACTATAGTTACGCTGTACATGCACCTGTTATACATTTACAAATCGCGGCGATTACTTCGTCTAAAGCGTTTTGTTTTTTTCTTGCTTCATAGCTCAAATTTTTGCTTCACACTGAAGAACGAACCTATTAAGTACCCATAGTTCTATTCGGGATCGAATCATATGAAATGCCAAGATTTTGTGTTGTGAAAGCCGTATTTGGTATCCGAATTTTCTGTGCACATCGCATTTTTGGTAAAATTTGCAGATACAGGTTAACATATTCCGGTCATAAATATAAGAAATTTTAAACCGGTATTTGGTTTTACGCAATGGCTTAACTGTATAAGATATTATGAAAAGAGGAAATCGAAAACGATTTGTTTCAGAATGCAAACAGAGCAAACTGATATTGCTCTGCTAGAATCAAGTAATAGATGTAAACATATTAGGAATGGCGATCATAAAAAGACTTTTAGACTAGAAAATAAGTCATTTATTTGTTATATTTCCCATTGCATCTCAAAAGGAAGATGTAGTTCACGCTCTTTAAAATTTTCCGTGAAAACTGGACAGATTTTCAAATTTGCTGAGACTCCGCGAAATCGTTCGTTAACTCATATTTCAACTGGAAACTAACATTTGTTTAACCAAAACAAACTTTGCTATCAAATTTAAAATGAGATCAAAGATATTTATTCAGCGCATACATTAGAAACAGAAACTTTGCAAAGTTTTTTACAAGATTGCTATATAAAGGAAATGTCTGCTTACGAAAAATATTGCCAATATACCTCTAACACTATTAGATACTTAGATAGGTACTTTGTTTAAAATAAACAAAGGAAACTTATTTCACATTTATATTTTATAAATATTTTTTTCCAAATATTAGCGATAATTGCATTCAACATCGTCCATTATTTGGCTGTAATGTTCTATGAGGCGAGCAATGCGATTGGTGCGGTTCATGTTGGCTTCCAACTCCTCAGTCATAGCCAGTTCAGCCATGTAGATATTGGACTTTACGTATTCCCAAAGCAAAATGTTTAGAGGTGTGACATTACATGACTTGTTCAGCGAATTTTTCTCACATATGTAAGTGCCATGGTTTCACTGGCTGTATGGCAAGTGGAAGCCCCCTACTTTATCCAAATATCTTCGAGTTAAGAGATTTCGAAATTTCTAATACTCAACAAAAAGTACCATAATAGTTTGTTCTGTCACAAAATTTAGGGCAGAAGTAGATGTAAATAAATTTCTCCATACGGCACAGAAGAACTGGAAGCACTATTGAATTCCACAAATCGTCGTTTACTTTCACCTAAAATACAATCATCTATCTCTAAAACTATAGGCAATATGACAACATTAAACATTAAAATCTCTAAAGAAAATTTGGTTGTAACCGGCGAATTCGTTGTTATCCCAAATATATTGCTGTCAAATATTTAAAAAAAATATAAAGATTTTTACTCTTCTGCGATAAGATAAATAACAGGAATTCCTGCACATTTCATCCAGAAAAGATGTCTTTATTTCGTACATATCGAGCAGCTTATCTATCCTTTAAACATTTAACATCGGAGCTCGAATTCACTACCATGTGCACGATAGTCATTTGCTCTTGCCATCGCTCGATACTTAACATCGGGTAGTCGGTGTCATAAAAATTATTTTCTGATAGTAAATAATTCGTTTTAGAATTTTCATTCGTTATATCTGGTAAACTAAAGAACGTAAATGTTGTTGAATGTAAATGTCGAATTCCGATTTGTTTAGGGTTGAATCGTATATCTAGTAGTAGTTACCGATAGGATACATATCTGTAGATTTTCTTAGAAAGCCATGCTGGCATATACATAGTTAGTCAGTTAGTCAAGTGTTGACAAAATAATTTGTGAGAATGGCAAATACAGGGAAAAGCTATGTAATAGTACTGTTGAACATACGAGAGTTGGAATTGAATCCTATATTAAGAACTGAGCTCATAAATTCAAATATTTTTGAAAATGTGATACGTCTTGAAATTATATAGTTACGGAGATAGGCGCTCGAAGTGTTGCCAACGCTATTTTTTTTTTTATAAG
The DNA here is from genome assembly GCA_019455685.1 of Philornis downsi. NCBI lineage: Eukaryota > Metazoa > Arthropoda > Insecta > Diptera > Muscidae > Philornis > Philornis downsi. Next base: position 1,065,931 of record JAHXMU010000800.1, read on the forward strand.
CGTTAGTCTATCACGTTGTTTACAACCCATATCGAAATCGAATTCAAGCGCAACAGTTTTATTGCTTTGTATTCGGCTGAAAATCCCAATCGGTTTTTAGCTACATTTACGTGTGAACAAAATGTTTGTGTATCGGACCATTACACGTCATAATGATACTGGTTGCATCACAAAATGCCATGAAGGTGGACGTCCGGAAATAGCATCATCGCCAGAAATGTTTTTATTTTTCTTGATATGCAATATACACTAATTTAGCTTTGAAGTCAAGTAGACATTTCCGGATCGGAAATGTTTTTACATTTTTTGGTTGGAGTAATAGTCAATTTAGTAATCATACCACCCGAAAATGTCCAGTTTGTAATTCATTGAACTTTTCCCCTACGTGAACCAAATATTTCAAAAAATAAAAGCCAAAATTCAATGATTTTTTGTGATGAAAAAATTTGTTGGGCTGAGCAATATGTTAGGTTAGAGTGCAAATCCAACGACAATTTTGATCAGGGAATTGCTCTGCGAAGCAAGCATCTGCATCACTGATGGTAAGTGGTGTAATAATTGCCACAGATCTCTACCAATCGTTTTCATTGAACAGGGCGTAAACATAAATTAGCAAATTTACAGAGTGAAAGATTTTAAACAATGCTTAATTCGGCCCATTAAACTCAACGTTCTTTACATAAAAAGTTCCAGCTTCATATTTTCATGGATTTTTCCACATAGCTCATTTTGGAAATCTAAGTGTCAACCGAAAAATATGACATTGTCAGCACTATAAGATTGTCCTTTACTGAGAAAAAAAGTACCATCTGACCGTATTCGTACAGCGTGTGAAGTATTTCTGGACAGGCTCGGGATGCTATTATCCGCGCCAGACGTGCTTAAAGCGAACAATAACATATTTGTTTTAAAGTTTGAAATGTTTTTACGATACACTGAATATTGTACAAGTATAATATTATTTAAAAGAAAACCAAAATTGACAAAATTACAGCATTATTAATTGGTAACACTTCGAACGCGACTCCTGTATGTACAGACTCCGTGGCCGGCACTTAATTTAAAAATTTGTAATGCAGTGTTTGAAATAATTGTCATCTTGTCTAGCATCCTAGAACATAATCGTCATACTTTCGTGTCATACGAAAGTATGTGACATACTTTCGTGTCACAGACATTTTCATTACTATGCTTTTAAGTGCTTTTCTACCAAATCATGGGTTATGGTGATTCGATGAGATGCTTTGAAAACTAATTGAATATATAGGTTTAATTTGGTGCATTTTACTAGTTACTTTTTAATGCGTTAAGAAATTGGACTGATATCGTTTTCTCTAAATTCCCCTTTTTGGTTGCAGATATAATTTTATTATATACTTCGGTATTTGTTTTACTTTTAAATTTAGTATACTAGTTATCATATATAATATGTATCAATAAAACCGATGATTGAGTGTCCTATGTATTCTATGCAAGAGTTTTTTAATTAGCATTTTATATTGACAGTTTTGTTTTTATTATTCTGTTTTTGGTGTTACATTATTATATTTAACAAATTTTTGATTAAATATTGATTAATAGACCGTATATTATAAGAAAAATATAAGTATATAGAGCAATTGTTTTTCTAGCCTTGCGAGTACATAATCAGAAGCTGCTGAAATATGTTTTAATTTAAATTTAAAGTAATTTGCCAAAACACTCTCTTCTAGAGAGATACAAATACAACCCTTTTTCAAAAATAAAAAAAAAATACAAATTTCAAAGGCTTTACTCGTAACATTATTTTTACTATGAATATTTACTTTAGTAAATATTTGTGATTACCGCTTTTAGATGCTTTAAATTGAACGATATGTTCTTAACAACAATCTAAAATCTTAAATAATTAAGGAAGCGTTTGCTGAGCAATGTTGAAACTGTAGTTGCCAAATTCTTATACTACAAAAGAGAACCTGAATGAATGATAAATGGTCATTAAATACGACAGTGATGCAGTGTAACTGTTGCACTACAAGCGACCAGTAAGAAATCTAATATTCTGTAAGAAACTCTATTTGTATTCTCTTATTTGCAGTTAAAAGGAGCCTTCGGTAAGGTTGAATAAGTTGTCCAAATAAACTTTTTAAGCTGAGATGAAAGATTTTTGGAAGACAATGTAGGAAAACTTTTACTTAGATATGTTGTTTTAAGAACAGTTCGTTGACTAACTGCTATTAGTGGCAATAAAAGCTTTAAAAGTGGTAATAAAAGTTTTATTGTAAAAATTGTTAAGTATTCTGTCTATGTTTTAATAATTATGCACAACCGAATACATATTCTGAATAGCTCTTTCGACTATAATTAAGAGATTCAAAGGGCCAATTCTCTTTATTTAATATTCATTCATTTAATTTCGGTTCATATTAAAAATATAGCAGTACAAAACCTCTTTGCCAATATCGCTTAGTAAATCATAATGCCAATAAAGTTTATAATAATTTGTACGAGTATTATGAAACTCACAAAATATCAACCGTTGGGCCGTGATCCTTTTACGTTAATCGAAGATGTAATTAGCTTTAGTAGAGAACGTGAATTAAATTAAAAAGAAAAACATTAATATATCACAATGGTCGTTGTTGTTATTATTATTAAAGGAATAAGAGTGACAAAATTGTTGTAATTTGTCTTACTTTAATCCTGCCCGAATAACAATCTTTAGATTGGCATGCATTTGTGTTGCGCAACCTCTTCTTTTAACTAAACTCATTTAATTTTTGTACGACGGATTAATAAAGAATTGGTGCATATAGAAATATAAAAGAAAACACATTGTTAATTTATAAGCATCTCTTTTGTGCATGACGCTTTATAGACATTTTTGGTAATTTTGTTTCTAATTTGCTGTCGATCGGCTTACGATTTAATTCGAGGGGAGTAGAATGTTAGTGTAAAAAACTGCAAATGTTTCAGCTTATTCCCTGAAAATGTTCGTTTAGATTCCAATAACTTATAATGGATGCTATCATTATTACACAATAGGAAGCTTGTAAATCCCGCAGCTGCTACTGACTGCTTTACTGTCATTCCTTCTGACAGTCATTGTAAGACAGGCAAAGAAGGCAATTTGATAAAGTAAAACTGTTATTGAGCGAAGAAAATTTACCAGTTTTTGATTAAAAAAGATCAACACAAGTAGTTTCGGAGTCAATGTAATGAAAAAATAAAGTCGTGATATAAAAATGGGCGGAACTAACCTTTCCAAGGCATCCAAATTTGATATGAATTCTGTGTTAGAAAGCAGAACTCCTGCCGAAGATAACTTTTGTTATATCTTATGTGACATCAAATAAAATCACTGTTTTTTTTTTGTTTTTGATGCAAATCAGTTAATACAAAAATCATTTTCTTGATGAAGTGGTTTCTCATGTATCTTTATTCATACATATAAAATATACCATTTAATGTAGATAAACGTATTTAAAGAGAATCTCTTACGAAATCTTTTCAAAAATACTCTGCAGTATTTATTCGAATACAAAAACTTTTAGGCGTATTGACCAGGTGGATACTACATTAGAGTAAATATTTGTGTACGATATATTTTGGAATCAACGACGGTAATTATTTGGTTCTGAAAAACTGAATCGTGATCAGCGGTTCACCGATCAACGAGGGTGTCAATTTTAAAGAAAACATTCACATGGTAACGCTTTCAGTCGCCCTTTATACGTTAATTGTATACAAATTTAATTTTATAAAATTGACTGCGTTAAAAAAATTAATTTTTATACACTTAGGAACCTATTCATAAACATTCATTAAAGATTCTTAAAGGTGATGTGCGATTAATTGAATAATCTATCAAACCGATTAAGCAAAATACAGATTAATCGATTAATTTATTAATAATGTATTTGGATGAATTATCTTTGCGATTTATCGATTAGTCATTATTTTGATTATTCAAAACTCATGATCAATTCTCACACTCAACAACGAACAATGATCATGATCAATCGAACAATGGAATAATCAAAACATAATTGGTTGAATATTTCATATTTTGTATAGTGTGTTACTCAAAATGTCCCATTACAACTTTTGTCATATTAAAAAACTGTTCGTTGTACATTTTCTTCTTATAGTTCCTGTAATAGAATATTTGAATTTTCAATAAATATTTCAAATCCGGTTAACCAAACTTCAAACTATTTCATTAAACGCTCTGAATAAGTAGAATTTCTGATTAATCGATTACGTGAATAATCGGAATACGGAATATGGAAAATGGTTCATAAATTAAAATTTCATAGCTATAACGTTTGTCAAACATTCTTTAGGAATAAAATAAAATATTTTTTTACAGAAAATTCTGAATTTAAAGTACATTATTAACTTCATTCGCATAAAAACTGTTTTTGTTTTTCAATTCCAGTAGTATTTACTTTATGCATTTTGTAATTTGCTTAATATTGACCAAAAAGCTTTAAATTACAAGACTGTTCAATAAGTGAAAATTAAATGAAATGAAAAACGTCTATTTAAATTTCTGTGTTTCGGACCCGGAATAATTTAATAATAGTTTTGATACACTGAGGGACGTTTTGCAACCAAAGTGCTGATGCTAAATATGCTAAAAATATCTTCATGAAAAAAACATTACAACGTATATATTAATTATGTTCTAGGTGGAAAAATATCACTTGTATTACGAAGAAACTTTTATATCTCAAAAAACTTAAAAAAAACTAGCACCGGATCACTAATACAGTAAAAAAATTGATCGGTTTTAATATGAGCCGTAATGGAAATATGAGCGTAGATATTATCATTGATATATAACCGTAATGTTGGTTATTATTAAATGTTCTTCGGATAAAAGTCTGAATTTCGCGAGCGATTTAGTTGTCGCGACTATTGTGGTTTTATATTTTATAAATGTTTTTGGTGTAGTTTGTATGTAAAATCTCTACATTATGAGTGTTACCCGAAATAGAGGGAATTTAATAATACAATAGGTTACGTTAACACCTTCGGCCATTGAATATCACAGACGACGAATGTGATTTAATTGGCAAAGCCTGAGAACATTCTCATTAGGATTGTATTAAAAATATATCGTTGCAAAAAAATTTAGCGAATTAATAAATCAATATGTTTACGATCACTACAAATCAATTTTTAATCAAAAATGTTCCGGTCAGAAAATGTCCCAAAAACGTTGTTAACATTACGTTTATTTTTTTTAATTTGTAATATGTCGGCGTTTCGTTTTAAGCTTATTTATTATGTGGGATTCGAAATGGTATATGTTATATGAACGTGTGTCAAGATTACAAACTACAAATAACAATAAATTCTTTTTACAAACACAAATATCTTAAAATATTGACAGATAAAATAACATTTATGGCTAAGGAGTGTTTATGATGCACTACAATGTATAATGATGGTCTTTGGGAGCTACAGTAAAGAGTGGTCATTTTACAATTAGTTGGTTATCATTTTACAACGTGGCCAGAATGCGAGTAAAGCCTAAACACGCGGATACTATCGTTTGGCCCACACCCCACACCATGGCGTATATGGGTGACATGGGCAGGCTAGAGGCACGATGCACAAAGGCTATTACCGCACTACTTATGATGCCACTCAGGGCGGGTGATAGGAACCCCATAACTAAAATCAATATCGAAAAGAAGCGACCAAATTTATGTTTGCGTAGCGTTACAAACGCTACTAGGGCGGCACACGTATGTATGAATATGGAGGAGAAGAGGGCCCACAGAAAGATGTGATACCACATTTCGCGAAAGTTATCGAGTCTGCTCTGGGAGCGTAAACCCATGACATCGGCAATTGTGTCCAATTCATCAGAATCATCGATTCCAGACAACATCACAAATGACGAATATCTACTTCTAGTTGGGCCAGACGAGGCGGAAGTAAGGAATAGTGACAACAGTTTGGCGGCGAGGGATGACGACGATGACAGAGATGACGTGAGTGAAGTAATAGCTAGGAGACTGAGTACAGGAGCTTTCAAAAGTTGGCCTATAATGTTGATGCCGTTTATGGTGCTTAAGTTATAATGGAGTGCTTTGTTAGTATATCGTTTCTTGAGCGGCCTAATCAAATCTTTCTCTCTCTCCTCAGATGACACTGGCTTGAAGAGATGACGTTGTTGTTCCACAACTTGCTGTTATCTGCTAAAGTTGAATGGGCTCTTTTGCTGTAACTTTGATAAGGCAAACAATGCTGATGCCATAGACGCTGCGATATAAATAACGTATAATTTGACGTTTGCATTATTATATAGATCTGTAAAAAAATGTTTGATGATTAAGAGCCTCTGAAATTGTACACTTTCTACTGACCCCTGGAATGTCCTTAACTTATTGATCTGTTCATTAGTAGCCAGTGTCACGAGTGTTGCCCTTCATAATTTCATGTGTGGTTTCCTTGGAAACTTTTCATTGCGCGTAAACTGTTTCGATAATTACTTCTGGATTTATACTAATTAATAATAATTTGTTATATTGCTTTATTTTCTTCGTCTTGTTTTTTACTTCTTTAGAATTTGACACTTTAGTTACGCCTTATTTACATTTGCTTCGATTTGTTCGTTTAATATCGGGATATTAGTTCCTTTAACATTTTACGGAACCTTTATTATACTACATAGTTTTTAGCGTAAATTAGGCAAAAATTAACAAAACTTTACAAAAACATTTTCACTTCACAAGGAGAGCAAACAGCTGTTAATGACAAGCTCAGTGATTGGAGAGAATGTTGCCACAGACTGATAATTGACAGTACACTGGGAACATTTTCTGTTCATGTTTTTGAGCTATTAAGCAAATTGTGGTAGATTATCAAACGAATTTACTTAATATTGTATAGCAGTTTATTTTTATTTTGTAGCGGGTAGAAATTTAAAAAGGGGAAAAGATAATAAATTTTATTACCAACAAATTTTTCTAGGTCATTTAAGACCTTATTCTAGGAAGATAGCATAATTTTGTTTGAAACATATTTTTGGCTTAAATTCAGTTCATTTAAAAAGAATGTTTTGTTATTGCATGTTATATTATTTACTGAATACAAATACGCATCTTTTTTAGAGATGAAATTTCTGTCTCCTATAAGTGTTTAGGAAGTTTCCATCGGGTTACAAAATAGCGAATCTTTGAAGATTCAAAATTAATTTTACATGATTTCACTTTAAAAACTTATGGAATTGTAAATGTGTTTAGTTTTCAAATCCTACGTAAGTTTGAAGTAAATATTACGTTTTATAATAAAAAAATAAAGAATACAGTTTTACTTTTGCTTGTGATATTTATTTGTTATATAAAATAAATTTTCAGTTTCTGAAGTTATATGCTTATGATTGAATGACTTATGGTATTCGTGTACAGCGCGAGTGTATCTTTGAATTTTTCATATGCTATAGATCTTACACTGGTGTATAATAGCATTTGTGATGTATTTTGAAAAAGTTTTGATGTTTTCCTTTTTGTTGAAATGTGCAGCTTTTTCGTCCAAACAGATTTTATAAAATAAGTTATATGCGTGTTTTATTAAGAAACGCACATGCTATAGATTTAGCTAAATTTATATTTAATTTTATAACCTTGTACTTATTACATTTTCCTCTGTTTGCCCCTACTTTCGGCGGAATGCGTGCCACTTGGACCACTTTCAAAATAAGAATGAAACTTTTTTTCAATTCAACGAAATGTTTTTGCAAGGAATGATTGTAACATAGCAACACAAAATATGCATGTAATGCAATTTTTTTGGATTTTGGACATAATTATTAGCGTACTTTTGAATAACCACCTTTAGAATTTGGGTGGAATGTATTTTCCCCGCATATATGATAAGACCCGGTACGTTACTTTTCATTTACAAATAAATGATGAAATTTTTGACAAAATTCTATAAATATTACCATTTTTCTGGGGATAGTTTCAGTTTCCGTATATCTAAACTTTACTTTGCTCGACTGATGTTTCTCTGTATGATGCCTGCTGTCCTTAATAGCGTAAGCCACAGATGTTATGATTCTTTACAAATTTATACAAATTGATCAATAACGATCCCACATTATTAATAATTTCGAGTAAATAATAAAATTGTTAAACGTGAAAAATGTATTTTTTTTAAGCTTGCGTTGCTTTGAAGTTCGAACTCTTATGAAACTCGTGTAAATTGTATTCTTCTATCCTCAATTTTTACATTTTATGTTAGGCACCAACGACAAAAACTCTTTGCCGTAAACTTACAGGCCTGTCACAGAAAACCATTTCGGTCGAAATGGTTTCCAATTCGTAATTTGCTTCTCCAGACAATCAAAACCGCAAAATTTTTTCATTTTGAAACCACTTTCAATTATGTAAATGGTTTTGGTTTTTTTCCTATCCTAAGCTAAAAAAATTTCTTTGCAATTGGTTTATATCAATAAAATATACTGTTTTTTAATAGATTGCGGTGAAAATAAACATATTAATGATTAATTTAAACAATTATTGCGTATTTTTCGGGGGTAGCACAGCAAGCAACTATTTTTTTGACTACTTTTTAATGCTGTATTGCCACCTTTTTTTTCGTGTAAACCATATATTTCTTCAAAGTAAAAGTAACTAATTTGCAATAACATTGCATACTGGCAAGTTTTGACGAAACAAAACGAAAGGCACAACAAACAAAATAATTTATGAAAACATGTATGGAAAAATTTTCTTAAATTATTTTATTTAGTAACAATTCGCGTTATTTTAGGAGAAAACATAGGAGTCCCGCACAAGAGCGTACATTGGCCGAGTTTATGAATGCCCACCAGGACATAGCTAAGGGGTATGTAAAGGGAGATAGGGTGGCAGCTGAAGCGTTGTGGGCTGAACTAACCGCAAAATTAAATTCCTCCGGTCCACCAACCAAGGACATCAATGGGTGGAAAAAATCTGGGCGGACTGGAAGGTGTTTGTAAAAAGAAAGCTGTGCCACAATAAAAAAGAGGACAGAAAAACTGGCGGCCAATACAACAATTACGTCCTAAACGATGTTGAGGATACTGTGGCGCGGGTGTCAGGAAGTGTTGATGGAGTTCCTAGCGCGAGAACTTTAATTAATTTTAACCCTTTTGTTTATTTTAAAACATATGGTCTTTGCTTTTTTCTTTGCGTTCTTTATTCTTTGCGTTGCCATATCAAAAAAACGGGATATCTTCAATTTGGGAATTAACAAAATCGATCGATTTCTGAAGAAGGTTAAACCATGTCGATTGATTTGGAAAATGCGAATTCGAAACCATACCACAAAATTCTGTGACAGGCCTGTTAATTCGATTTTGAGTCTGAACGGTTTCATCGTGACGGTGTTGGCGTGAACAACCTTTAAGGTTTAAATTTTTGAAAATTATGTTTAAAATATGAAATCCCTAATATCGAGCGTTACTTTTGCATTTCATCTGGCAACATTGCTTATTTGGCATCTGACAACTATGGACGTAGCAAGCAAGATAGCTTGAAATGGATAGATTTTTTTCCGCGTGAACAAGAAGCAGATTTCGGTACTGTCGTTCCTCCGCTGTGTATAATTCGTATTGATTTAAATTATTACAACGAAAAATGAATAAAGAGCTAGATTACGCATCGAATTCGGATGAGAGTGATGAGGATTTCCGTCCCGATCAAGCCGGCGAATCTGCGGTCAGTGAAGAAGAGTCTGCCGGCAGTGAAATTGATGAAGAACATGTAGGGGAAGACGAAGCCAAGCCGAAGAATGTCAGAAGAAGCAAAAAATTAACGAAAAAGACTAGTAAAAAGAAGACGGCCAAAGGCAAGGACTATGAATCCGATGAGGATGGGGGTAACAAGGATGTCTCTGGGACAAGGCGTAGTACCAGGCAGATGGGTGAGTCGCTGACAAATGGAAAAGTGGAAAAACATGATAAAAACGACTTGGAGTCGGATGAGGAAGACAAGAGGCGATCTAATGCATTGTGGGCAGACTTCATGAAAGATGTAGGTCCCAGCACCCGAGTGAGCAAAACTGTAAATGATGAAAAACCCAGTTCCTCAAGTAATAAAAAAGATAACGATATAGCAAATAAAGCAACAGAAAAGGTACGGAATGGTAGTGAAATAAGTGAGCGACCTAAAGAGGAGACCAAAAAGACAACAGTCACCGAGATCTTGGATTTCGCAGGCGAAGAAATTAGAGTCCAAAGAGAGGTCGATGCTTCCAGTATTAAGGAAAACAAGGCCGCCGCCACTGTTGCACCAAAGCTGCAGCCATTTGGTCGCATAATGCCTGGGGCAGGCATAAAGAGACCAGTAGCCGGATCTACAACTGCAGGCATAGGTTCGATACTAAACCAAATAGGAAAAAAGAAAAAAGTTTCGGTTCTAGAGAAATCACAAATGGACTGGAATAGTTTTAAGCAAGACGAAGGCATTGATGAACAATTACGGACATTCAATAAAGGCAAAGATGGGTGAGTACTAGAAAACTCTTGTTACTTCTATTTTTACTTTCACTTTGTGCGAAAGCAAATAGGTTTCTCAATGTAGAAATATTAGGGAGATACACATTGTGTATTCATTTTTCTCATATCATCTATAAACGATATTCATAATGTACGATACTGCTGTGCTGAAACACTATTACATTTTCGTTGCTCTATTTTAAAGTTTCCGGGGGTTGTGACAGACACTTGATTTTGCCCATAACAATTTATTGAAGGTTTAAAGAATGATGTCTATGAAATTATGGTTTACAAGACAAGGTATTCTAGAATACTGGTTTTTGCTGTTATTTTAGTAATTGATGGTTTAGTTGATGGAGGAAATGAGAAAAATGGGAAAGGCGTCTGAAGTTCGGCTATAGCTTATGGAATCCTCTGCCACAAATTATATAGCTGGAGTTATGAGTGTTTCAAAATAGCACATTGTTTTAAACAAAAAATCGAGTTTTTCTGGTATTATTCCATAACCGCGCCAACAGTTAAGGTGGCCCTTTAAATTGATGTGGTTCCTTCCGCCTCTATCAGTCGTTAGAGTATATTTTCTTCACGATGGACAAATTTCAATTACTATTTAACACTAGTTGAGAAAAAGATTGCTCTCAAAATATAGCATAAATATTATTGTGGGAAATTATTAATAAAAGTAGTATGATATCGTTTTATCCATTGATCCCAATTGACTGACTAATCCGACATAGTTGGGAGTATAAATAACTTTCTTTTCTACTGCATAACATATGCGCCTTTCCTCCCTAAGTTGATGTGGCTTTTTCCATTATATATATTAATTATGACTATATACAGGTTTAAAAAAACCCTTAGAATTCCATTTATTCCAATGGTGATAAGTTCCCTCATACTGGTCAGATTGCACCTTGCTGTCCATATCGTGTGGACTTTGCATCGACGTATGTCCTCTCATCATACACATACATTGATGGAGTATTTCATGTTTTTTAATATCTTTCAATATTCACATTCACTAATAGGGAGGTCATTATAAATTTACACGGGTTGACATGGCTCTTTCCAGTTTCTGTGCAAAATCGCCAAATATTTGTTTCAATTGTCTAATAAATGCAAAGTTGTTAAAAACATTTTGAAAGATGTTCACTAGATTTAGTACTTGTACGTCTCGCCTCCCTCGGGCAATTTTACGACGGTCGGAAACGTATATCGTTACCTCAATATTGAAATGGCATAATTCATAATTTTTGAAGGCTGCAGCTTGGGAGGATTAAAAAGGTTTCTTTCTGTCTGTCTAAATAATGGAACTGATTTCGGACAATTTAAATCTTACTTATAACTTATTTTGTCATTCAATCTGATCGTGCTAATAATATAATGTCTTTCTACAAAAGTCACTCGAAAGGCGTCGATATAGGTACTTTTAAAGGAATATGTCAAAAATATGCTGGGGAATGCATATTTTTGATTGTTGTTAACAAGTGGCTCCTAAACGATACAGTTTAAAAGAAATAACTGTAATATCAGAATACATCTATTAAACGAATTTAAAGTTATAATTCTATAACCCATATAGCCAAAATTTTCTTTTTCAGTAGTCACTTTTTTCCAGGTCGTTTCTAAGCCGTTGAAAAATGTCTTTTGCAATATTTGTCTTTTAGAAAATCGTCGTCGCCGAATGTTGAAAAGTGTCTTCATTGATATTTTTCCTATGCAAAAGTATCGAATCTTGTTCTGTAGAAAAGAGCCATCATAAGCACTTTTCCTGCAGAAAATGTTTTCTTTAACACTCGCTTGTACAAAAATATATTGACCGACATTTGCCCTAGAGAATAGTTATTGGGAGTTTTCCTAGAGACAAGTGCATCGTGTTCGAAGATCAGCTGCCAATTCGAAACGTCACAAACTAATGCACTTTATGCCAAATGCATAACTAATTGAAGAGTCATGTCTGCCAATTTTTACATCCGTTACGTAAAAATTGGACGGTTACGAAATATTCTATCGGCTTTAAAAAACTACGGGTTCGTTTGGCGTTTGTCAAATACGGACAAATAAATCAAGAAATAATTTGATGTATCTGCTCTACAATTTAACTTTCTAAGGTTGGTTAGTTGGAAATGGTAGTATATAGAGTCATAAACGACCAGTTTTGCATCTATTCAGCTTTGAATTTACTTGTTTTTTTTCTTTTTTAATATGCGTTAGTAGACAACATCTAGTACGGGATGTATTGTATTTGACGCATCAAAATTATATGAAATAGACCTAATAAAAACCACAGAATTTGTCAATAAAATTTAGCCGTACAAACTAGGAATACCCTTCATAAGCTTTTGTTTAAACAATTGATACACGATTTGCTTGGTTGAAGGACAGAAACGATGATATTGAATTTACACAATAAATATGACATATTTGAATTAAAAATTGCATTAAACGTGGTACAAATTCTTGCAATGAAAATGTATAGTTTTCGCATCATGTTCTATTAAACCAACTTGTCCTATATGCATTTCCTTTTATCACATTCTCTGATTTCTTACTTTCAGCTACTTGGAGCGCCAAGACTTTTTACAACGCACCGACCTGAGGCAATTCGAGATTGAGAAAAACATGCGTCAAACATCAAGGCGACCTTTATAAATTCTGCTAAATCCGATTACTATTTACAGACATACTTACTAACCCAAATAGTCATTAACGTTAACTATTTTTCAAATGCCTCATTCTTTATCCGAATTATTTGTACACTATACATACACTCATGCTAATTATTGTATTATTATCTTCACCATAATTCGTGTTAAGAACCGGCCAATTTAACAATGTAGCCTAATTCGAAATAGTTATTAATTTTAGTTATGCGAAAAAGAAAATAGAAATCTATGAACAGGTTTACTTAAGACTTTTTTGGGTCTTTCTTTTACACAAGACATGCCAACACAACATTTTCCAATATATGATTTTATCAATATATTTTTAAATTGTAATTAAAATTCAACTTTGTGATTTTACTTTTTCAAGTGGGGTAAAGTTATATAAATAATCTAGAAATAGAAATATAAATGATTACAGAACTTTAGCGAGATGCTTACAACATGGATTTTTATATATAAACACGTACCACCTCAGCTTTCGATTCGATATGAAATCGTTGGTTTTTAATTATATTTTTTTTTAAAATTTAAAAGATAGCCTAAAACAGATTTCTCCGAATCAACATTTAACAAGTAATACGTTATAAAAAGTAAAAAATACAAAAGGAAAATAAAATTAATTACTGTAACAACTATAAAAACCATGCTTCTTATTCACGAAAAGGAAACAAACTATATCATCGCTTATTCTTTAATTTTCCCTAAGAACAACACTTCTTTCACTTTTTTTTATGAAATTGCTCAAAACTTCTTTGATATTTCGCCTCTAGATAAATATTTTCATATACCCTACAACTTCATCGACATCTTTCCTTTACAATGTTATAGAAAAATGTCGAAATTGTTCTTACAGTAGAGCACCTTCTTTGCAATTTTTCTTAGAAAAATGTATCTTCATCAAAATCTTATATAAAACTGCTTCTGCCGTCATTTTCCCAATAGAAAAAAGTATTCATCGGAACTTCGTATTGGAATATTGTCTTTCATCTTCATGGATACCTATCCTGTGGATATTTTTCCGTACAGAAGTATCTTTTTGGTACTTCCTACAACGCATATCGACATTTTTCGTATAGAAAAGTGTGTCCATCGACATTTTTCGT
>JAHXMU010000800.1:1080189-1133425 GCA_019455685.1 Philornis downsi
TTTTTCGTATAGTGTGTACATCGAAAAGTGTGTCCATCGACCTTTTCGTATAGAAAAGTGTGTCCGTTGACATTTTCTATACAGAAAAGTATGTCCATCGATATTTTTCGTATAGTAAAGTATGTCCATCGACATTTTTCGTATAGAAAAAGTAAAACAAATGCAGATCGAAGTAAAATTTTTAAGGATATAAAAAATATTGCTTACAGAAATTATCTTGTACGAAATGCAATAATAATCCTTAAATCATTTCTGCCTTTTCAAACACTGCACACCATCACTTTACAATGTGATTTAAAATATACAAATCGGCTACGAACAGGTGCTTGTTATGTTTATATTTCTTTTAAATTATACCAATGACGTCGCTTTTAGCAAATCGAACAACAGCTTTAACGGTTGCCTCTGCAATTTAGTTTGCCTTTGTTTTTCTTTTTGTTGTAATCTAACGAAGTGAAGTTCGTTCCTTAAGTCTTTGGTTTCGCTTGAAACATATGAAGCAGGAAACAAATTCAGGCGTTTGTACATGTATTTAAGTTTATAACGTGAGCATACATTTACATTGTGTGGTATAAATGTTTTGCTCAAATTGGAGTTAGGAAACCACGTGTCCACAATCAACATGTTGAAAATATACGAGTACTCATTGCATTGCTATGCAATTAAAATGTTACAACTCATGAATGAGAGTGGCGGAAAAGTAGAAAAAAAGATAATACTCCATTTAATACTCTTTTGAGGTCTATGGCTGACAATGAACAGGAGACTGCAATCTTCATTATTTTTATTTTATGCAATGAATTACCATCTTACCGCCAAAGTCTGAGAGTGAATGAGCAAGCACAAAGCATAGTCTAAGCTATCGTACGATCGACTGACAAGCAGCCCTGTGCGCTCACACAAAATGTGGCCAAAAAAATTAAAAGTCAACAACATATGTATTACTACCACCTATAACGGTGGACGACGTTCAGTTGTTAAACGTCTTTGCTGAGCGTAGCTACCAAAAAGCGGCAGACAGACGACTTAAAATTAAAAAAAAAAAAAAAAAACGAAAAGTAAAATATTTTTAAAATTAATAGCAAATGTTGGAAATGAGTTAAAGAGCTGGAAATTTAAATTAAGTTGACGAATAAGAAAAACAAATAAGAAATTAATACAAAAAGGTATAAATGTTAAAAAAGGATGAAATAAATGGAAAAAAATAAAATAATTATTTAAAATTTCAAAATTTTATGTTTCGAATTTGTGCACAGAACTAAGACGAGGCTTAGTTAACAAAAGTCTTCACAAGAATTATGTTGTAATTTTAGTTGCACAAGTACGATATGCGTTTTCCACGCGATGGTGAAAGTTGTGATAACTTAGTTTAAAACCCTCTGTAAACGATCGTGAAAAAAATAAAATAAAATAAAACCAAAATAATCATAATCAACGAACAAAACTACTTATTACGGTTATACAGTATACCAAATTCGTATTCGTTCAGATACAATTAAAGGAATCAGCTCAGTTAAGGAATCTGAAGGGGATGTGCAAATAATTCCAGGAATTTGATCAAGGAATTAAAGATATTTTCCTGTCACAAACATGTAAAAGGGGGTGTTACATAAGTCGTAAAACTTATACGTATTTAAAAAATTTATAAGAATTTGATATTTGTAAAATTTTGCATTGTGCCTTACTGGAATTCAGAATTTTTGAACTAAAAATTTTCGTCCGTCCGCCTACGTATCTGCTCAAAGCATGATAAATACTGAATCGCTGTGAGGTTAAAATTTGCCCAAAATACGATAGGTTATAGTAATAGACAGGTTAAGTTCGAAATCAACAAAATCCAACTGGCGAGAAAAAATGTCCACCTAGCCCATCTTCTTAAAAAAAGAAGTGCCGCAATTGGAACAAATTACTGCAGCAAAGACAAACACATCTCTGGGAGAAATATAATTCTTTATATTCTCCTACACTTTGAAAACAATATTTAGTGGAAATTGCTAGATATAGGACGAAACTTTTTTTTCATGGGATACTAAACTCACCCATGGTTGCAAATAATTTTCGCCGCGTCTGTCCTTTGAAAAAAAAAAATTGTAATTGACGAAAACTTAATACGTATCGATACGTTCTTCTAAAGTCTTGTTCACGATTATTCGAATATAAATTCACTTTGATAAGATCCAAACGTGTCGAATAGATCTTTCAAAAAATTGATCTCGTAGTATTTGGCTATCACACTTGAATGGTATCTTAAAAAACACATAATATGCTTAAATTCCACTTTTGAATGAATCCACAGAGCTTTATAAGAAGGTGATGCTAGCAATATTTACTGCTGCTTTATAACCGTCTGCAAAATTATTCCAAAGAGCGACATAATAGGCTGTCGTTCTGTCCAGTGTAGCCTTTTTTTATTGTAAAATGGAAGAGCTCTTCTCTCCTGATTTCCTTTACATTTTACTTTTTTAATCAAACTGTCACCACCACAGGATGAGAGTCCCGTACTATAACCTTTACTTTTCATCTTTTAATATATATAGGTATACCTTATATTCTAAATCCTCACCCCTTCGGTATTTTTTTCTTCTTCTAATAGTGTTCCCTCAAAATATGCGTCACAATTAACTGCAATGTTGTCATACTCAGATGCTATTTCGGATTCTTTGTTATATCAGAATTTGTCAGAGAGTGAATTTTCATATCCAAGAACGGATTTAGAGGCAGTTTCTGTTTGCCTCACACGCGTTCATGACACTGGATCATGCCTTCCAGCTCTTATGACGTGATTATTCCTACTTTTATATCTTATCTCAATCCTGTGTTTAAGAATACTAAGACTGAAACTAAGTCTATCTATCTATTCCTACTTTGACTTTCAAGTTTCCCAGAAAATATTTAATGTCGTGACCACGAAATGCCGGGGTATGCGCACAAATTAGAGTGTTAAATTACGTCAAGCTCCGATATTTTTCTTTTCTCTTACTTTTCTATGACAATCTTTATTTAAGATGAACGTATTATTTGGTTCTCATCGCTAAAAATTACCATTAAATGAATGGAATGTCAGAGTTCTTCTCATATTCATTCACACTCATGCACTTTATTTCGACACTGATTGAAAGGGACCCACTGTTCGATGATAACACTGAACGTCAGTTTGAAAAGTTTTTACTAGACTTGTTGATTGCTTGACTGGCCGACTACCCGACTACTGCCCGTCTGCACATCGAGGTAATCACAGGAAGAGAGGCGGCTTCAATCTACAC
The DNA here is from genome assembly GCA_019455685.1 of Philornis downsi. Taxonomy (NCBI): domain Eukaryota; kingdom Metazoa; phylum Arthropoda; class Insecta; order Diptera; family Muscidae; genus Philornis; species Philornis downsi. Next base: position 1,083,453 of record JAHXMU010000800.1, read on the forward strand.
TGTATCACGTTCGTTCACAACATCCACTAAATATTACCTTATGTAGAGGAAGTATCGATGGTAGGAGAAGGAAAATTATACAAGGCGTTCGGTTATTCCCAGATGAATAACAGTAAAAGAGTCTAAATGACAATTTCCCCACTCTGCTAAATTCCGGGTAGAAATTTAAAATTTAATTTGTAAAAGTGATTTATATCAAATCCGCCTTTTGTATGTGAAGAAGACATGAGACATGAGAAGTTACATACGAAACCCAATACCTTGCATCATATGAGTGTCATATAGAAAAGCTTCTCATATTCAGTGAGCTCACACGGATTCTATTTTTAGACCCAGCCAACAGAACCTACGGTTTAACGTCGATTCCGAAAGTCCGAAATTTGAGAGGCATTAACCAGACTTGTCGATTACTTGACTATTCGAAGTATACGTTAGACACATCGATTTGAAAACAGCTCAAATAATGATGGGTGGTTGCATCAAGGATTGAACCCGCGATACTCGCGTGTACATCGCGCCACAGTTAGTCATTGAGAAGTTAATACTGTTGGAAATTTTTACTAGCCCTCTACTCACTTTTAAACTATTTTTAAAGATTTGTACGAATGCGAATTAACTATACTGTATTATCGAATTCAATTTTCAGCCGAAAATAAACTACACTTACATATGAATGTTTGACTATCTGTCCGTCCATTCGGTGGTATTGCTGTATGATTTTGTATAAAAACTAAAGTGGAACTTAAAGAAAACACAGAAAATAAAACGACGTCAAAACCAAGAAAAAAACAAAGATTTAAAAAGTAACTAACTAACTAACTGCCGTTATACGCTTACAATGTGCGGATGGTGTTGAGGAGGAACTAAGCTAAAACTGGTGCTGACTGGTGCTGTTAGTGGTAGTGACGTTTGTTGCCGCTGTGCTGCTGGTGCTGTTAATGCAATCCAACAGTCGCATAACGCCTAAAAAGTTGATATTAATGTTATTTAGCCAAATTCATTCATACATTCGTATTTAATAACTGAGCGTGCCCGTCTCCAGCCGTACGTCAGCTGGTTGTTGGTACCATTATAGCTTATTGCCAGCGACGGTCGATTAAACTGACGTTCAGACGTTCCCGCCATTCAGGCAGCTAGCCAGCAAGTCGACGTAAGTCCATTACAAGCGCGTGTGATTGCTGCTTATCTATAAAACTGCGACATCTCAGTTGGTCGCGTTTATGCCGCCGTTGGCGGGCTGTCATTCGTTTGTTACTTAGTTATTTCAAACGATTTGAAATTGTTGTACGAGTATTTAAAATTCACCACAGCAAATCATCAAGCCTCCCTACCTCTTTCCAGTAAACTGTCGGACCGATTTACAACGTTACAGCCGAAATAGAAAATAGAAAATAATTAAGGTAAGTTTCAATTTAGCTATTTTGTTTTTATTTTATTACCTTTCGATTTCGTTAACAGATTTCTATTCAAATTCGTATGTGATTTTGGTGAATTTTGTAATTTAACATAATTATGAGATTTTATTGCAGCTTCTTTTCTTTCTTTCATCGTTATAATCTTATTTTATGCGTCTTTTTGTCTGTGTGTAAATCTGGTTTTTATTGGCCTTTTCTTTGTGACCCAGTTTTTAACGTGTTTTACGGTTTATTTTCATCGATATCTGATGCTTTTCACTGTGAATGCACACAAAAAACTAAGCTTAATATTTTAATTTGTTAATAATGCGACATTCGATAAAAATCAATGTTTACAACATTACTGAGAAAACAATCTGCAGATGTTTCTAAGAGCAACACGGGGAGAATATGAGCCAGGTTTCATTAGGAATGTGGTTTCTTTTTAAACCTAAAATCTTAAGGGATGGATTAGCACTTGAAAATGAGTTCGGCAGTGTTGAATGGTGCCATCCATACTTTCGTGCTATTATTTCCCTGAAATGTAACGCAGACACGCTTTTGATAAATCACGAACGTTTAGATTGACTAACAGTAAGAATGCCGGTGGTCAAATTCCAATCAGTGAAGTAGTCTTTAGATACCTTCACTGTTATTCCTTTTAAAGCGTCTACAATTATAGGTTGGTTATTATTTCAAACGTAGAGAATGCATCCCGACATTTTCAGAGCGAGAATGCCAGAATGCCAATTACCTAAAACTAAGCATTTACATAAGAAAAGTAAATATTTGCAAATTTGGCAAAGTGATATGTGGTCAAAATACTTGCATATATGAGAGTAGACTTTGAAGAAAATTCAAGTGAAGTGTGTTTTTTGAAATTCGATAATATCTCCGTTTAGGGTGGATAAATATCTCTCATTTCTACACTTCGGTGGCATTTTTGTAGGTAATATTTTCTCATTATTTATATAAGATCCAACCTGAGTAAGTGGAATCTTCAAGAAAACGAACTTTTCGTTCCACTTACAAAGGGTTTCCGCTTATTCTATTCATAGAGTTTTTAAAATAAATATTTCGTATAAATCAGTTTTCACTTTTGAGGCGGATCCTCTGTCAAACAATAACTGTATACCTGTAATGCTTCCCGGATTTGGAAAAAAGTACAATACGTGAAACTTTATCTAAAATAAAAATTGTTATATTGTTACAAATTAAAGTAGCAAATCCATTGACAATTTTCAATTTTTTCATTCAAGATTCTCTAGTCGACATGGCATATCCAATCGGTACAAAGACTGAAAAAAATGCAGACAACTTGAGCAAAGAAATTTTAGGCAAAATAGAGAAAAGGATAACAAAAGAAGTTCCATAATTTGAAATTTATTTCTTTTTTAAGAAAACTATGAGTTTTCATTGAATGAAGAACAAAGTTCCAGATATAGAGGTACATTTTTACAAAAATATGTCCACTTATATGGTTTTTAAAATTCACTTAAGCAGTTTTTAGACTAAATGATTGGCCTATCATCGTTACCACATCTCGATGATATTTTAACATATTCTGTTGACCTATTGAGAAATTTGTGGCTTTTTTTGGTGCCAAATAATAGACTTCAAAAGATTATTTAAATTATTTTCTAACTGCTTTCAAGTACTATGTCAGAATTTATTGCCTTCATCATTCTAGTATCCAGTTTAGTCAAAACGTCGTTCATATATAAAATTGTATGTATTAGATTAAGTCTTACTGTTAAAGTTAAATTTATTTTAAGACAAAAACTTGTGGCGTATTAGTGAAAAACGCCCTTCCGATTTAAAGTTATTTTTAATTTACAAAAATCAACAAAATTTAAAAATTTCTTGTATTTTATCCGATTGTGTTTAAAAAAGTTGCCTTTATTTCAGTTAACATAACAAATTTATGTACGAGTATTTCAAAGGAGCAAAAAACACATCCGATGGGCATTGCTAAAACGCACATTTTATTTCCATTCTAAATGTTTTCAATTCCAATGATTTCCAATCTAAATTTATTATACAATTCTCTCAATATATGCTAAAAAAAAAAATTTACCCAAATGCGGCGAACAAGTTCTCTTCCCTTCCCTAATAAATGCGAAAATAATTTAGATTATTGCTGTCTTCAAATTGAAATCCAAATGCAACTTTAATTTTGATGGTATTCATGTGATTTTCATTCAAATTTGCTGACCTAAAGGAAGACAAGAAAGCACGAGGATGCCATAAATTCGGAATTTATCACGATCGCAGGGAATTTCAAATTCTTTCCGGGGAAACAAAAAAATTCGGGGAATTTCTTTCTTTAACCAAACGACATATAATTCCTCGACCTTTAAATTAAATGCGTTAAATGCACGACTTTCATGCCATTTGAAGTACGCTTTACAGTGGTCAGAGTAAACTAAAATTTTAAAAATTTATTATAATTATGATTATTATAATTGTATGTTCATTGGCATAGGACAGGTGAGTGGAAGCAAAGTTTTTAAGTTCTAGATTGCTTAATACTTTTAAGGAAACTGCGCTGCAATATCTGAAATCACTCGAAAAGAACAAAATTTTTAAGTACACCATCTCCGACTTGAATGAAATGTGGTTCGATTTTGTATCTTAGCTACGACAAGATACGAGTATGTCGACATCTTGACTCTCGACAATCAAACAATTTACAACTATTGTTAAAAATGATCAAAAATTGTCTCAATTGGCAGATAAGGTTTTTACACTAAGTTAAAAGCTGTTTTTTTATATCTCTGAAAGCTAAATTTTTTCAGATATGTGTTTATTTTAAGAACGTTTTATGAAAATGCGAAAATTACAATTGGGCAAGCACAAAGTTGGACAGGCGAATTTACATGTCCATCGCTATGGATTACAGCAAGCAGTATCATCAAATATGTATCCGTTCGTTGCAAGATAAGTGGTCGCGATGAAAACATCATTTTTGCCATGCATAATATGTCGATATATCTTGTTTTTCCAAAGAAATAATCACTGAAATATATTTTTAGCATTTTTTTTAAATAATTCCTTCAATATTCATAATTTTCCATTTGATACTGATTTTTATTAACAAACAAATGATAAAATATTTGAAAAATTGTTATTCAGGTTCCGGTCTCTGTTACATACATATATGTTTTTTTGTTCATACTGGGCCAAAAGTTATGCTTGCGGCAATTGTGATACTCAGTGCATTGGATGATGTATCAATTCATTTTCAGATATAGAGGCTTGTCAAAAACGTCCTTCTCTCATGTATAATATATGGTTTTCTGGTGAAAATTCTTTTTACTATTTTTGAACAACTACATCCAAAATAAGTAGAGTTTTTTAAATAAGCACATATTTTGTAAAATCTTCATTTGCCTGAATAGGCGTTTAGTCCTAATGTAGGCAGATTTGTTCTTAATGAACCAATTTTGCTGAAATGATCATCACATCCAGCCTGCGATTTACTCGTATATACAGTCTTACCAAAAGAAGGATTGTCGATGTCCAGTGTATCTTCTAGACGTGATTATATTCGGCTTGGGCGATTAATGTACGAAAACAACATGTCAAAATATGGACTAATATCGGCCAATGGCGTTTGTTCTTGAGACATCTAAAAAGTATGTGAAAATTGTTTATAATTCCGGCCTAGACCGTATATAAAAGAAATCTGAGCACACAAGTTGTCAGACAATGCAAATCGAATCAGAGAGTTACTCTTTGGTATACATTTTGTTAGCTCTATCACTTATATTTTTGAGCGTTGCATTCGGCAGCATTAAATTCATGTATCCTGTACGATATGTGGCCTAGAGTCTTTTATTTTGTGACATTGCTTTACATTAGCCAGCAGGTCGGCCATAATTTTGAACTGCTTTCGAACAATCGTTGTAGCTAAAAGTTGCAAACAACTCTAATTGGAAAATCTGTATAAGGATAGCGTTATCAATCACCAACGGACATACATAGGATTAGAGTTGTTGACAGTTGTTTGAAAACTTTATCCTAACCAAAGAATGGAATTGAAAAAAGAACCTGTGAACATTTACCTGCAGTAATTTATATCCATGAGATATCACAACCACGTTGCATCGATCAGCTGATTTAAATATATCTCAAAAGTTTCCATCATTCAAATACGGATAAATTTGACAGTCCAATAAACTTCAATATAAATCCAATAAAAAGCGATGAAACCAAATGGAATGCATAGCATATTGTAAAAAATATAAAAGGGGAAAAAAGTTTCAGCCTCGTTGTGTTGGTTTTAGATCTAGAGTCTTCAAGAGTTCCCAAAAATTACAGTTTAGTAAAATTTCTAACAATTTTAGGTGAGTAGAGGTTCCTTTGATTACCTGTTGATTCTCCAAAACTTGTTACAGATACCGAAATCTAGCCCTAGATATTAAATGGAACAGGATTGTGGGCTATGAACCATTCATCATTTTTTTAGATGAGACGGAAATTTTGCAAACGCCTTAAAGAGTTGTGACTAACATAGAAAAAGTGAACTGACGTTTATATTGATTTAGCCTTTACGCTTTGGTGTATTAGGTGTGTTAAGAAGAATATTAGTGCAAAATCTTCAAGTATGTACAATTAATGTCAATTGGTGTCGAAATTTTTTGGATGTCAGATTGTGTAGCAAAACTGGGATCATTACATTTAAATTGTAAAAATGTTTTTAAAAAAAGGCCTATTTTTTAAAAGATCGATTTGGATGTAGTCAAAATTGTGTATCGAAACTTAGTCAATACCAACTTTCATAACAGAGAGATTAACTGTAGATTTTAATCGATATACCAACTCATTGCCGTCTAAATAGGGGCATAGAAAATGAGTTCTTCTCTCACATATCATATTAACTTATCTTATTTTTCGAGTAAAAAATCAATTTAGTTAGAAATTTTCAACAAACACAGCTGGAGGTATTCTTTGCGAATGCATATGCATTGTAGTAGTTCCTTCCCGTTTCTGTTACCGTTTCACTATAGTTTATGGATTATTTCTAGCTACCATTTTAAATGTTGAACTTTTTTAAAGATGGATGGATTTGGTTCTTGGTCAAGTTTTGAGGAAATGAATCAATTTGTCCCATTTGTGGCAATTGCGAGCCATAGAGTCATGTGCGATGTCCCGACTCATCGTTAAATAAGTGAGTGATCAAGTAAAAATTGGCATTTTTATGAAGTTTTCGATAACCACGCACACATTTTGCGCGCTGTCCCTTATATTTTGTAATATTTGGCGCTTGTAAGTAATGAACAAGTGTTCTTCTATTCGGCAATTTTGCTCATTTTCGAATTTGACCTATTTATGGCTGGGAAACATTTTTTTTGCGATATGAAAGTCTTCTAAATCAATGGATACAGCCTCGATATTGCTTTCAACAGGCCCGTTTAGGTGCATATTGAAATTGATGTGGATTTCTACGACAATCAAGAATACATACTTTATGGAGTTTCGGATTACTATTTTCAATTGCTATAAATGGAGTGGCGGACTTAGCTTGTTTTCCCTATTATATGATAGTGGGTACAAAAACTAAAACTAAATATGGAAATCAAAACATCGTATCAGACATCAGAGACAGCAATAAAACAGGCTTTTATTAACAAATAAAAAAGTTCGGAATTAATTTTTTGTGTGCCATTGCGTTGAATTAATTATTTGTTCACTAACAATTTTAGCTATCGTTTGGAGATTTAATAAACTTATTACTTATTTATAAAGAGTTCTAATTTAACAAGTTTGTAATCAATATCTAAAGAAATCTGGCTTCAACGAGTAGAATATTGTTAGATATTATATTGACTTAAGTACATAAGTGACAATGCCAATGTTCCACTTTTCCATAATGTTACAACAATATATTTTGCACAGTAAAAAAATAAAATAATTGTTATGTCTGCCTATGACAATTTACATAGAAAAGCCATTAGCGACAAGGGAGTGAATGGTGATAGGTCAAACTACAAAACCAACTAAGATTTTTGGACGCTCAAAACCTTCATAATTCACACTCATCACTGACGCAATCGTCTTCATCGCATGATCATCATTCATTTATGGCAATGGCAATTACACATTAAACATTGTAGTCTAATCAAATATAAAAAATCTAATCACTATAACAAAAAATCGCATTTCTCAAAAAAAAAAAAGAAAAAAAAAAACATCTTGTAGAGCATATAGATAAAAACAAACTACATGCATAACTGCTACATAATTTTTGGAAATAATTTGTAAATTTTGCATGGCCTCACGTCGTATTACTTTACTCTGCCGTTTTATAACATTTATTGTGGATGCCAAATAATTGAAAGTGCTTTTTAGGGAGGTATAATTTCATTGTATTATAATCACAAAATCTGTTGTGGTTAATTAACATAAATCATTTCTTTGCGTTAAAGAGTTGTCTTTTTTGGGTTGAAGCACAAAGTGACATTTCAAATTAACCTTGGATTATGGAATAGCGTGCTTACATACATATTTGCGATTATGCCGCGAAATACTTAATAGGTTCACTTACCCGAAATGTTTTACGCCAATGTTAACCTCAATAGCACGCATGAAGTGACATTTTTTTGACTCATTTTAAAGGGAACAGAATGTGCACAACTTCAACACTGTAAGCTTATCACTGATTTTCTAATTTATGGAGAAGAATAAAAAAAGTAATTTCATACAAATTAAAAACTTAAGACACGAACTTTTATTAACTCACTCATTCACAGTATCCTACAAAAGTTTTTTTTTTTTTGTGGAAAGATGTTTGCCCTACACCAATAGCAACAGTCGATGATTTAACATCAAAAATGTTTGAGAAAATGTTCAGCTTTAGATACTGGGGATTAAGAAAAGCATAAGTTTCACCCTACAGCAATTCTATTGTTGATTTTCATCCAATTTACACGGGATTTTGAAAAATTAAAAAACAAATATTTGGATATTTTTCTCGAAGTTTTATTTGATAACGATAAATGAATTTTAAATAGCGGTTTGCAAGATTTTCAATTTACAAAATGATGAAGGAAACACTTAACGGACGTTTTCGAAATACATACAGATTACCCTTCAGCGATGTTGCATAGACCACTCGGCCACTAAGGCCGTTTGTTTTTTCTGTGTTCAAGGAACCATATCTGTGACATATTTGAAAATTTATCATATGGAAGAGAATAATAGTTAGTGTTATTACATCAATGTTTTTGCAACGGACAATTTATTATGATAAAGATTTTACGACAATTATTCTAAACAATACGATCGATACATATTTTAACACAAATATATTTTAACTTCATGTAGTCTTTCGACTGTCTTGTGTATCCTGGCAATGACACTCGCATAGTGGTTGTCAAATTCAAAAGACGTCTTGCTACTGATCTTAAGGGCGTGCTAACACCGATGCATTGCATGTAAATGGGCAACATCTGTTACTTAAACTCAATTTTTTAGGACCACCCATTGGTTTTTAGTAGCAGTTTCTTAGGCTGTGGTCGTCTCAAAATTATGTTATTATGAAAATTCTGCAGAAATGGAAAAAATTAACCCCCTAATCCTTAAGACCATGAATCAAGACTATGCGTTCGGAATAGTCAGGCCAGTTTACAAAGATGTTTATTTTCGATTGACGGAATATAAGATCGCCATCAACGTGGAAATGTGATGTACCGAACAGGGGTAGATAAGGCGAAGAAACCGTGGCGTTTAATACACCTGCCATGCAGAAAAGCACGAATTTGAATGTGTAATTGCAGATAAGAGGATTGTAGTGATTTATTTTCTCAAAAAAAAAAATGTTGTTTTGTCTGAAAGGGCAGTATTTTGAATATCGGAAAGAATAACTTAAAAAAGTGTTATTTTAAAAATACATGTCTTAAGAAATTTTGCTTATCTTATACGACAAAAAAATATCATCAATACAGAAGCTGCTTATGTTATATATTATGAAAAATGTCAACTAAAACAAAAAGCAAGGAAAAACTATACCTTGGAGGATGAAATTTCGAAAATCGGAAAATAATACGAAACAAAAGACCAAAAAGCAGCAGGAAAAGTCATTAGGCACCTTTCGTTTAGATCTGTAAGTAATCGAATAGCCACAGTATGCATTAAGGTCTACACGAAGTCTGTAGGGAAGTTAAGTGGCTGTAGGTAGAACGACAACCTCTCTCCAATTTGCTTTTGGCGGTGATTACGAGAAAGCTGCTGTAAACTTGTATGATACAACTTCAATGAAAGATATATATTATTGCGTACGCTATGATGTAGTCTTCAGTTAAAAACTGCGAGATGTTATTACAACCTTCTTAGGCATTGGGAAGAAACCAGTAAAAGTGAATCTATCTGAAAAAGGAGGGACATTTCGTAAATCTTGTTAACTACAACTATTTCATGGTGAATGATGTTACCTACCTCGACTCCGTCGTCAATAGAATTGGCGATGTTAACCTGCAAATTAATAGAAATATTGTTGGCAAGTAAATGCTTCATAGCATACTCGTACTAAACTTAGCAAGTCTTTTAATAACAAAATCATGTCTTCAAAAGCAAAACTCCATCTGTAACAAAGAATAGTCCTGCTTGTGGTTGTGTACGGCGCAAAATACCTGGGTTATCATGGAAATAAATGAATGAGTTTTAGTCGTCTTGCACTTCGAAATTATATTTACCCATTATCCTTAATGGAGATTATCGTATTCGTTTAAGAAATGAGCTGAAGCGTGGACGTGGTCAAACGTAGCAAAAAAAAGGTGATTGCGTCAGCTTCTTCTTCTTGCCGATGAGCCAGAATGCTTCCCACAGTTTTGCACAATGATGACAATGGAGTGACAGAGGGGAGCGAGTTCGTCATACATTACACCGTGCAATGGTGCATGCCTTGGCCCTAGAAATTATAGGGCTGTCGTAAAAATTCGAAAAATTGAGCCATAGTAATACCCAAACATTTTTGAAACTATGTACTATTTTATTACTTTGTTTCCTTTATACTTCTAAAGTTTACAATTTATTTTGATTTCAGAAACGTATTATCAGCAGAGAAATACTTGTTAAAATGGATACTAAGTTGCGCATCGATTCGTTGTTAATGGTCAAAAGTATGACAAATAATAATTTTTTTTCCAAAAACAAATTTTAAAAGTAATGTTTTAACTCATTAATTTTGGAATGGATGTAATGAAGCTCCAGACAGGTTTATAAAGTTGTTGAATTAACAACCTTTTGATGGATAGAAGAATAGAAGAATATTTTACTACAATCGATCAAGACCGAAAATGTAATACTCTAAGATAAGATATTTGAAGCAGAATTTAATGAAGTTTCAGACCACTCTGACCGTTAGTTTTCATGCAAAAGCGGGTCAAATTTGAGGAATAAAAGTTGAAACTATATTTTTTTTTGATCTCCCGACATAAAATTTTGCCAGATAACCCAGTATTTGATGTTTATGCAGAAGGTACGCCAGGATTAACCAAATCGCACTGAAGTGCGTATGTTGCTTAAAAAATGTAGAAATACATGGCAGTATTTAATTTATTTAATTGTTTTTCATATTTAGCATGTGTGCGAATGGTTGTCAACTGTCATGGCTATAAAATGTCTTAGACTAGTTATAAAACATTAATCAAAGCTCTCAGTTTTAGAATTATGAGAATTTAAATTATGAGAATGAAAGACTTAAGACACAAACATTTTGTTAGAGGACTCGAATTTCGTCGTAATAGAATTTAAAGCTAAGGAGTTATCAGCTAAGAGCTAAAGTATGGTAATAAAAGGCAAAATCGTGAATTTGTATTCATGAATAATTAAAAATTAAAGAATTCGCTAAAATGAAACTGCAATAAAAACTCATTAAATATCAAATCGCAAAAAACTGTGTTCATGTTATGGCCAATTGCAAACGTGCCCACGGTAACTTTGATTTCTAGTATTAGTAAATTAACTATTTTTGAAATCAGTTGTCTTTATGCTTTACTGGTTAGTTTTGTGCATCCATTTTCATTTCTATACCAAAATTAACGACCAACCGTGAAACGTTTGATATGTTTTGTGCACGCGGTTATCGCAAATGTGATCAATAGATTTATCTACCATTCTTTAAGCGGCAGTTACCTTTATGTGCCGATGAACACTTTAAGTAGTCAGGCATTTGACACGTTTAATAAGAAAAATCTTCAATCTGACGTTCGGAATCAGTCTTAAAGTAATTATCCTCTTCAATGAGTCTGAAAATAGAATTCTCTAATGAGCTTGAATGGATAAAAGGGAATTTGATTTCGTATAAATAATTTTTAACACCTCGTCGTCACAAAATTGTTTCCTCAGAAGTGGCCTCAGTTTCTGGTATTATTATATACTTATGTACCTGTACTTAGCATCAATTCAAACAGTATTTTCTGTTACAAATGATGGGAAGATGTTTACTAAGTAAGCCATATACATTTTTTATGGATTTGGGGCACAAAAGTGGTTTGCAAAAAAATTACATAAATCGAAGTTCGGAAGTTAAAACCTAAGAAATAAACATTTTGTTAGACGATTTCGTTGTAATACAATTGAAACTAATAAAACGTCAATGAAATATCATATCTTTACAATATAGGAGGTGCCTAATTTCCTATATTTGGTTTGAAAGGTTTATCTTTTTGAATAACTTTCTGATACAACAATTAATGGCCAACCGTGAAACGTTTGATATGTTTTGGACAAACGGTTATCGCAAATTCGACCAATGGGTACGGCAGTTACCGTTATTTGCCGATGAACATTTCAAGTAGTCGAGCATTTGCTTTTTTAAGGCAGCTTTTTAGGAATTTTGTTTTTTCAATTTTGCAAAACTTCCAGCTCTTTGTGGTATAAGGAAGGCCACAGTGGCGCTATATGCGTGCAAGAGGGCAATAGGTAAACAATGGGGTTTAAGGCCTCGCATTGTTCACTGGTTGTATACTGCAGTAGTGAGACCGATAATGTTGTATGGTGTTATCGTCTGGTGGAAGACTCTTGAGAAGTCCACATACTGTAGCATACTGGACAAGGTTCAAAGGATGGCTAGTCTGTGCATCGCAGGTGCTCTCCGCACCACCCCATCTGATGCACTAAATGTAATTTTGCTTTTACTACTCCTGGACATAATTAGCATGCTGCGGCAGTCTGCGGTAAGACTAAGAGACCTGTCACAGTGGTCAAATAGTGGTTACGGTCACTGTGCGATCCTTAACATGGTGCCTGACATAACAGGCACTATTGACTACACTCTGGCTGAACCACGTTCAGCTGAGGACGTTCGACAGGAAGTACCATATACTTTCAATAGATAGAGACGCGTCGAAGTGTAGAACTCCTGGTACAAGACTGTGTGTCGATTGCTACACTGACGGCTCAAAATTAAATGATCAGGTACGTTTCGTGGTCTAAAGACCTAGGGCTAATTATAGCAAGAAAGCTACAGGATCACTGTAGTGTCTATCAGACCGAAATTTTGGCCATTAGGAATGTGGCAGAATGGCTGAGATATAACGTCCTCACAACGGTGGGGGTTAACATTTTCTCTGACAGTGAAGCTGCCATTAAATCCCTGGATTTTGTTTTCCTGAAATCAACATCAGACCCGAATTGCCGCAGATCTCTTAACGAGATGGCTCAGTGTTTCAACATTTACCTTATGTGAGTGCCGGGCCACAGGGACATACCAGGGTACTGCAGAGCAGACGAACTAGCAAAACTAGGGACAACCTTACAGACTCCAGCCGAGTTGGAGTCCGTGGGCATGCCTCTGTCCACTTGCAAGCTCCTATTGCGAGATAGAGCATTTTTAGTTGCAAATGGTAGGTGGGAGTCTGTCCGGGCCTGTAATCAATCCAGACAGATGTGGCCTCGCCTAAATCTGAAACATTCACACACATTGCTGTCGCTATCAAAACCCGACGTATCATTGCTTGTATTTGTCTGATTGGAAGACATGCAATGAGATTGAGGGTTGCAACTAGTGACTTCTGCAGGGGCTGTGGTAATGCAGAGGAGGAGGAGGAGTCAACAGAACATCTTCTTTGCAATTGCCACGCCCTGGCGAACAGTTGGGGATCAACACTGGGCTCTTATTTCCTTAGGGACCCAGGAGATCTGGATGATATAGATATTGTCCGACTTAAGAGCTTCTTGAGGCGCTCAGGATGGTTCAAAGGGGGAAACTAGGGGCATCCATATCTCTAGTTTCCGTGGTATCACAATGGGCTATTGGTCTAAGTCTAAGTGAGTCTGTCTATTCAGACTGCCACACTGATCTAACCTAACCTTGTGATATAAGGCTACTTTTGTGTTTCGCTTTAACTTTATTATTTTGTAAACGTAGCCAATGATAAGCAATAAATTTCAGTCGAATCGAATGTGTTTGTGTTTGTATTTATGCGTAGTAGGGGAGTTATATAACATTTGTTATTACTGTTTTATTTTCGTCGAACTCAACATATAAAGCCATCCACTGCTTCCTAGGCGTGCAGACTTTCTATTCATCGAAACAAATAAACTGTTTTTGCAGTTCATTCATTTTCTGATTCCTTCCCAATTTCTGAGAAGGTTGCAGTAACATTTTACAGTTTCCTGCCATCTACCAGCGTACGGAGGTAATATGAGTCTTCTTTTAAAGATGGTGTCATCTTCTCTCATTATTACATCCACAAGCATGTTGAAGATATTACGTAAGATACTATTGTCCAATAACTGGTTTGGTATAAAAACTACTCAGTATGATCCTTGATTACTTTTACTGATTTTCCTGCGGAAAGATAATACATGTCAAACAGTTTCCTCAGCGAATTGTCGTATAGGAATAGTGATCTACTATACAATATCTAAAACCACTTTCATAAGGTCTAACCAGATTATTTGGAATAATTTGTAGTCTTTCATGTAAAGCAGTCGCCACAGTGTTCTAAACAGCAATGTTTGGAAAATTTCGTAACATCTCTCTAAATATTGATATAGGTAAGAACTTGTTAGTTTGTTGTTATTGTTAACGTCCTTAATATACACGTTGTTATCTGAACGCGATGAAAATTCGTACATTTCGAAAGGAATTAAAAATGCCCCAAAATCTTTTTTTTAATATTTTAAATATATAATATATTAAAACAAAAAATTCGATTTAAGTCGTTTCTCCTTGTAAGCACAGATACAGCGTGGCGCATTAACCGTGCTAGAAACAAAATGCTAATGTCAATGGGGATCGCCATTTAAAGGTGTTGAAGGATTTTTTTTATCCAGAACTGTGCCGAAGATTTATCTGTTTCAACAGCATTCTGTTCCAGCAAGATGGTGCAAATGCACACATATCCAGATCAGTTATGGCGGAGCTTCAATGAAAATTCCCAAACAAATTAAAAAATTTCACTTTCCGCTAGGCCCCAAGGCCACCTGACCTGACTACACCTGACTTTATTTTATGGGGTTATGTCAAACAAGAGGTGTACAAAGCGAAACCAAGGAATTTGACTAAATTCAAACAGTCCATTAAAACAATAATTGAGGCGATCCCACAATGAATAATTTTGTGATCAGGTGTTGCACATGTGTGACACCTATCATCTTCATAACCAATCAGTTATATAAAATGAAATTGAATTTTCTATACAATAAAAAAATAAATAAAATACATTGATTAAAAAAAAGTTATTTGAATTTCTTATTGTAGCACAATTGGTGCGGCGGCCTGTACATGTTGCCATCTAACTGCGATTTAAAAATTTCGTATATTTCGAAAGTTATTACAAATATCCATAAAAACAATTTTTCTTTAAAACGCGTAATTCGATTTAAGTAGTTTTTCTTGTAAGGACAGATACGAGTATTTCTATTGTACTCTGTTTCCACTGCGTATCATATGGATCCGTTATTGGAGATGTTGCTCTGCAGACTGAACTCCGGCCGTTGGACCAACAACATTTCCCCTCTTCTTAACTTGGCAGAATAACGTTAATGTTGTGGCCCGGGCAGGGTGTGTACATATATAGGTACATATCTGTCATAAAAGGCGTACATACAAATTAGAGAGATAAAGAATATTTCATCATACCGTGGACTAAATCTTCCAAAAAATATAGATTTTTTTGAAATATTTGATTTCAAACTGCTGTAGTTTATATTTAAATTTAATAAAACGATTTTTATAAAATTATATGTCATACAACTGAATTAAGAAACTATGGAACTAAACGCCTAAATATCTCCAGCGATGTGGTATATCTTATAAACAATTTTACTGAAGATATGAAAGAGATTTCTTGAAAGTTGAAGTTCAATAAAAATAATTGCGTTAGAATATATATTAATGCGGTCATCACTTAAAATTAATTCAGGAACGTTTAATGGCGATTTGCACAATATTTCATCTCTGGATGAATAAGGTTTTGTGTTAAAAACTTCCGAAAAAATTTATAAAAATCACATTTTTTAAAAACTATTTTTAAAAACTATTAAATTAAACTAAATTAACTAAATAAACTATTAAATTCTACATATATATTTTGTCTTAATCATGTTGATCTAAATGCTGCCTCTATATTTTTAACATGCTCCTGACCATTTCCAGTTTTGGCCTTACAGGACTGGTGTCCTCATAATTGTCCATTACAATTTTTATTATTTATCATTTGGTAGGACTATTGCTAGGGATAGACTGCGTCTTTCCAAATTTTCACTACTTCCGGATCTCGAGTTGTGGATTTTTTTTTCGGCTATTATGAAGCGACTACTTAGACGCTGTAAAGAACGACTTAGCGAACAACTGCGAATTTATAGCTGTTTTATTATACAGTTCATAGAATTACTATACAATTCATGAAAATCAAGCTAGATAATGAAAAATAACATAACTATGAAGAATATATGTATGTCTACTTTTACAAAAAAATTCAGTAGCTCATAAATGAAATTTTATGCGTTCTTTGCAAGGCATTTAAATTTACTAGCAATCTAAATTTAATTTGTAAATAGTGAATGGAAATTTATTTTTTTTTTTTGTGTGGAGCCTACTCAAGTTTTAAAACCCAACATTTAATTTGTACTTTTGAAATTCGTTCATCTTCAGCAAATAATTAACATCACAAAATGTCATCTTTCAAGCAGCGGTACAATGACTTAGCTAGCGTTCGGCGGAGCAACTTTGTGCTTTAATTATTTTTGTTTTTTTTTTTAATATCATCTGATTTCAGTACTCACGTATTTCCATTTACAAACTCGCAAACCCTTTTTGTGTCTTTCCTATGCTAACCGTAACTCACAAAAATATCGAGTTTACCTCATAGATTTAAAATTATACATTTATAAGATATAATTCTGGGGTTCGTTGAATGGATAATTTCTATGTCGAAAAAAGTGGACGACGCACGTGTTATTAATTGTATGTATTGTAAGGGATAATAAACACACAATCCCCATTTAGGCCTTTGGGATTAGAAGCCAAGTATGTTTGTTAAAGTTTAAGGCATAAAGTCTTAAAAAAAAATCTAAGGCAATAGTAAGTGTAAACTACTTCTTTAGAATCAATTAAAATAGTTGTGTTTTACATAACATTAGATAAGACATTTAACTGAGGATAGATAATTGGAAAATAACAGAATACATTTAGTGAATTGAATATTTCTTAGAATTAAATATTTCTATAAAAAAAGTAATATTTTGTACCGTAATGTTTGAAGTTATCTAATAAAAGTGCTATAGTGTAGACAATTTTTATTTAAAAACATCAATGTATCACAAAAACATTTAAAATTTTAAGAAAAATATGTTATTGTTCGATGTAGCCACATTTAATGCGGATAATAGCATCGAGTCCGTCCGGGAACTTTACGCATTGGACGAATTTGCCCCTTATAATATCTTATTTCATTCGAGGAGAAGAGCAGTCTTTAAAAATTTTGTAATTGCAACTTTGCCTTCAGAATTGAACTGTATGGAAAATTCCATTGACTTGGTCCGAGAAATATGGTGGTTATTGTTGTGAAGAAAAGAAGCAGGGAACGTTTCCTTGTAAAAAACCAAGGGTTGCTACCGAATTCTTTAAGTGCCCAAAGTAATCTTTTCAAAGTAGATTTGTTGATTTATAATTTAAGTTCTGATCAACGAAAACGAGTGGTGAACTCCTTGTAGCAGTTACCGCAGCTCAAACTATCACTGATGCAGGTGCTTGCTTTCGCAAAGTCTAATTTGTGTTTTGATTTACACTCTAACCATGCGCGATATTTTTGTTTGTTTACACATTTCTGAAAACTACAAATAGTTTCATCAGAAAATACCACATTTTTAAGTTCGCCACCAACGTGCAAGTGTTTAACACATGTGATCTTGCTAGGCTAATTGAATTTTTGTGCAGATGTTACTTTGTAGGACTTCAATCGGTGTTAATTTTTTACACATTCAAATTTTTCGCCAATTGAACAGTGCTTTGTCGTGGAACCATTTGCGGCACTGTTGCAATTTGGGTGTCCACCACAATCGTCGTAACGTGTAATGGTCCGATACACAAACATTTTGTTCACACAAAAATTAATTAAAAATGGCTGGTTGCGATTTTCCTGCCAAATACAAAAGAATAAACCAGTTGCTTTTGAATTCCACTTAGATAAGTTTTTTTGAACTACAACGTAAAACAATATGCTTCCGCAGACCTGTCAACAAACTGACTGAGGTCTGTTAAAAAATGAGTGCGCTGTCATTAGCCGTTTGGTTGCTACAGCAACGTGAAGTTGGTAACAATTGCGAGCGCGTACCCCTGTATAAATAGGCAACCGATTAAGCCATTGAAATTAAATAGTACCGATTGTGAAATTTCAAAACTCAAAACTTCCTACAGTATCCTACTGTTAAAAGTGAGTATTAACACCAAAGAAAAAAAGCAAAGAACATTGAAAAAGTATGTAAATATTAATTCCGTTTTCAAAGAGATAAAATTGATTTAGGAACGTAAATTTACGTTATCCTTTGACTTAAATGTTAGCAGCTAGAAAAATACGTTCAGTCAAAAAAAAATTAATTTTTGTAAAAAAAGTACGCTATTAATGAACCAAAGTAAAAATTATCTGTTAGATTTTTGCCAAGAATTATACTAAAAATTTTGTAATCTTATGATTATAGCTAGAAATTTTATGAGTTACTTTTTCATTGAAGATAAAGAACAAGGGATATATATTAGCTTGGGATTTGCCCTGAATAACTGTACTGAAAAAGATCAATTTATATTCCCTTTTTTCTAATTTTTTGATGTTGCAGTTTTGTGCGGACATTCAAGAACTCTTAAATTCGACTTATTGGCGTTTTTCATAATTTATTTCATTGACCGAATTATTTCATAGTCATTTTTTGCTTTCTTAATGAGAATCCTAATAAATTGCTTTAACTTTGTCACTGCTCGGTTGGTCACCAAATCTCTGATATACCAAGAGTAATGAAAGTATTGAGAAAAACACAGCATTATAACCACTTCTCTAAACAGATAGAAGAAGTAATTCAATCAATGAATTTTAGCTGTGCTTGTCGTAGGAGATATACAATTCTTTTATGATGACTTTCAGTGCTTCTGAAGTAGTGATTACCAAGTAACGAAATTGTAATTTTGTGCCGAACACAGGATAATTTGGATCCAAATCACCAGAAAATATTCCAAAAGATTACCGTTTCCATTATTTTGGCTTCTGTCAAGTAATTAGCAAATATTCATGTCATCGGATCAATTTGGAACCAGAAATGAAAAAGTGATACCTTCAGCAGCATAACAAACTAGCTTACGATCATTGTGACAATACTGATCGCCGCTTTTAATTTTAAAATGTTTCAAGTCTCTTTTTTCAATAAATTTTATTCGAAATCGCTTGAAAACATGAAAAAACTACTGTAAAAGTCTGTTTGTTTGACATATATGAAAGATTAAGAAAAAACGAACAAATCTAACTTAAGAGCATCGTAAGATTTGTTCGATCGGAAACGCATCTTTGGAAATTACAATCAAAAAACCCCGTTCGGTCGGAAACGCATCTTTGGAAATTACAATCAAAAAACCCCGATTTTTATGGGCGTTTTCTTTCGAAAGCATTTAGTCCACAGAAGACTTAATTCGTAGAAAAAATGTTGTTTGTAAAATATCACTAAATGTTTCGTGGGTGTGACTCAAAATTAAGATTTTCCGAAAAATTACAAAACTGAAGCTAATTAACGAAGTGGCGGTTTTAGCCATTGTATGCGCATGTTTCTTCCTATGGTCACATTTACATGCTAAATTTCAGTCTCCTAGCTTATTCAAACCATCCTTTATCTTTTTTTTTTTTAAATTGATGTTCGAACGGATGTACTTAAATAAACTCACATTATACTCTCATATATATATATATATTATATCTCATATATATCTCATTGTACTGTCATATAACGCCGCGATACATAAAAAGTCTGAGAACTATAATCTAAACCTAAGAATAAATTTAGTTATAATTTACATATTTTTTCCAGAAACTATATTTTTCTAAGCTGTATTATTGAACCAGAACTTTTGAGCAAAGAATTTTATTGCGATTAATTTTTTGTGCAAATTTATTTTCTAGTTTTGCTAAATTTTGAAATCCTTGTAGAACACCTTGTCCCTAGGATTGAAAAGTGGGCTATATTATTATATGAAACATAGAACGTTTCTAAGTGGCGGATCTGAATGTTTCTGAAAAAAGTTCCCCGCACAAAGTAGGACCAGTTCAATAACTTGATCTTCTTAAAGTACTCCAATAGTACAACAAAGTTATCGTCTTAAGTTTTTTGTCCGACATCGCTGTATTAAATTCATATGTACGAGTATACTCGCATATGTATATAAATAATATCTAAAGTAGCTCATTACAAAAGTGGCTGATTAAATAAATATTGTTAAGATCAGAGCTAGAAATTATATTTGAATTATTTGAAAATTGCTATAAATGCTGACTACGGGGAATAGTCAAAGTAGTGGACTGGAATGGGAGAATGGTGGCCAAAGAAGTCAAAGACGGTTTCAAAGTAATGATGTCTGTTTTTTGGTATGCTCATGGGATTATTTTTATTGATTATCTTTAGAAAGGAAACCTCAACGTTTAGGTAATGAAATTATTAAAAAAGGACACATCTGGCGAAAATGAAAGTGTTGTTCCATCAAGACAATGCTCCAGTTCACACCTCCACTATTGCGATGCCCAAAATTAATGAATTAAAGTTCGAATTGCTTCATCACGCACCTTATTTGCCATATTTAGCTCCCTCGAACTATTTTCTATTTCCAAACTTGAAAAAATGACTCAGTGGTAATAGATTTGCCAACAATGAAGAGGTGGAGTCTGCGATTAATGATTCTAAGGAGTTCGATAGTTCTTACTATAAACAGGATGTAGAAGTTATTAAGTATCACTGGGAAAAGTGCATGGAGTTAAAGAGAGATTAGGTTGGAAAATTAGGAAATGTTTTCATACTTTTTTTGTGTCTTCTTTGTTAGGTCGACTAGTTTTGAGACCGCTCTCCTATATGGGATATACTTGCCAAATTAAATAGAAAACATAGACACACAACAGTTTTTTTGTGCCGAGAATTTACAATGCATAAAAGAAACATGGCTTTTGTAATTTTTTGTTTACTATCATAAATGCCTGTTTTTCCCCTAAAGACAATAACTTTACTGTTTTTTGCTCAGAAAAAGAAAACAAAATTTGGCAAAAGTTTGAATGTATTTCTTTTTAATTTCTAATGGATACATTTGAAACGAAATAACAGGCATAAAGATAATTCATTGTCTTTTCGTATTTGCAAATGTATCACATTTTCATTTCATTATACAAAATCTTATCTCCCCCCTGTCGTTTTTCAAAAATGTTTTAACACGCAAAAACAAATATTTGCATACTGTCAACGAACGACTGTCCGCATTTTGCAGAGTTTGTTAGGCAGTGAAAGTGGTACCATCACATCGCATCACCTCACCCCCGAATGCCGCACTAGCAACGATTTAAATAAGTTTGTTTGTAGTTTAGACCAATGGTTACAATGATGCTTGTTTTTGTTGTTGTTGTTGTTGTTACGCATGCGCGGTTTTATTAATGTGCTTAATAAAAACAAAAGCAAAAGGAAAAATGTTATTGGGGACAAACATTTTTTTGGTTGATTTGGAAATAATCAAGTTGATTTTAGGCATTTTGAGCATTGAGATTTAAAAAAAAAATCTTTTTTGTAAAGGTCAAATGCAATACATTTTATGAGTTAATTTCGACTCATCTAAATTTTAATGTCACCAGGTGTTTTCAGACTTCTAATACAGAGTGTTGCACAAGAATTTTAGACAGAAAGCACGAGTTCACATGCTCCAGTTTCAATGAAGATTGGCACGTTTGTTCGTTCAAACTCTCAGTTATTCAGCACTAACTAGGAACATTTTCAAATTTCCCGATAGGCCTAATTTAGTACCTTTTGGAAAATTGTTAGGGGAGAAGATGAAATGCTTGTAAAGGAAAGGAGTGCTTCGTTTATATGTGAGCAAAATGAAATTGATATATCAATGATACTCGTATATACATATAATTCACTTGATTTAAGTTAGGGTAAATAAAACAGATTTCGATGAAATTTTTATTTCATTATAATACTTGAACCCTGCCATCATGTACGCAATATAGGCAAACATTTTGCTACTCCTGGAACCCATTTTGTAAGATGAGAATTTTTTTTGTAAGTCGGTGCATCATCTAAAATACTGTGAGCCGTAGGCACCATTAGTGGTCAAAAGTGATCGCTCTTCCCTGGAATGTGGGATTCTCAATATTTTTGCATCATTTATATCATTTATTTGTTATTTAAAAGCTTTATATGGTGGTAATCGATAGGTATGGATTGTTTGAAAATATAAATAGGAAAATCAGAATATGTCGATATGTCATGGATTTGGGCATAAATATCATCGAAATGTCGGCGCCTGTTTAACTTTGTACCGATTGCTGTGCGTCATAAAATATATGAAACTATAACTTAGAAGAAACCCCATATCTAATGAATATAAAGAAATATATATATTTTGTATATGTGTAGAAGTATATATATGTTTCTAGTACGGAATTTCGCTACGTGTATGATTGTGTGTATATGATTATGATTTCGATGAAACTTTTATTTCATTATCTCTTGGAACTTTTTTTCCGTGAAAAGAACATAGTAGAGAACATAGCTTAGAGAGTTTGAATTCGCCTAAATTTCTTATACCTGAATTAACTCAACATTTTTGTTTTATCATATAAGTCTTTGCTGATAGTTGTGAAGGCACCAATTTTTTTGTGTACTAATAATAACTTTCCAAGGGATGGCAAGTTCCCATTGAAAGCAAAACATTTCACTATCTCAAAATGTTATTTTTCAGCTGGGGGGAAAAAAGAATCGACACATATTGCTAACTTCACGCTAATGAAAATGTTCTCGCTTTTGGAGTAGTTGCAATTGCTGTGCATGAATATTAATGGCGGCCTGTTGAGAATGCTTTCGTGTATATTCATTAGACCGCTCCAAATTTGTACGGGGGAAAATTTTTTTTATCAAATATTTAAAGAAAAAAACATAGAGGTTATTTTTTTTAAAAGAAGCCTTCTGTACTATTTGTTATTTAAATAGAATTATAAAATAAAATAAAAATTATACTTGCCAGGACATCTTTGTCAAAAAGTTTTTCCCGAGCATGGGTTTTATGAAGCTTCATTTCTTTATCAAGAAAAATGGTAAATGATAATTATTCAAATACAATTTTCTGCTTTTTAGATAGCAGGCTCTTTGCAACTTACAAATTTGGTTTGCTTTTGAATGGAAAATATTTAAATAAAATCAAAAGCCAAATTATTTCGTAAATTGAATAAAACCGAATATAAATTGACTATTATTATTGTTTCGTTTCGAGTTTATGATTCAAAAGGCACTATTCTAATTCAAATTTGGAAATCTGAACAGAAATTGTGTATAGTTTTAAGTACAACTATTTTAATACAACTATTTTTGGGTTTGACATTATTTCGGCGACGGCAACTATTTTACATTAGTTTCCCTTTGACGTGACACAAAATTGAGTTGTCATCCCAATTTTGTGCTTTTTAGTTTTTCACAAAGCGCAGCTTGGCCTTCCAAGTCATGAATCATGCTAATGGCTGCGAGTGAAATTATATATATGTAAAGAGAAGGATTTCTATCCAATGTGACTGAATTCCAATGTGACTTGAATTTTAGTCAATGCATTTTGATAATTTTTAATGTAATTTTTTCTAAAGCTTCGTCTCCTTGTTATCCTTGTTATGTTAACAGATGGTATCATTTCAAATATTATTAACAAATAATGAAAACAAATTCATAATGAAAACAAATCCATAAAGTGATTTTATTATCAAATTGTTAGTAAATGTGTAGGTAAAATATATATATTACATAATATAAATATATATATATATATATTAACGACATTTAGAGTATAAAAGTATGAGAGTCCAGTAAAAAGTATAAAGGTACAAACTGATAAAGTGCAATCAAAATAACGCTTGTTTAACTTATTATCATGTCCATAATTATGGTCATAAATAAAATCATTTAGTAGTAGACGAAGTTATTCATTTATTACCACAACTACAGTAAGTTAATTCAATTCCTGACTGTAAAAATGAAAAGATGATTTTAAGAATCGACATATTCGGTGCGAATTTCTGATATGAGTGATTCGTCTAGAAAACAGAAATCAAATTTGAAATTTTTATGGAATATGTTGATCAATTGTTATTATTTTAGGAGTAAGAGTACACTAGTCGATCGAGATTGATCACTACGATATCATCCGCGAACAAATATAATTTTTAAAAACGTTTGTGTGGTCAACCATGAGTGTGACGGCCACATTTTTGATGTATTTCATTAAAAAGGGCCTTGTTGTAGGCTATATAGGACATAGCGACTGGCTATAAAGACATCTTAATTCGAAAGATTGAAACTCCCTATACCTAACAGTAAAATCATTTTTAACTTTTCGTATAAGTGTGAAAGATCCATCGCCACTCATATATTTTTTAAGGAACCACCATATTGTAGTTTCGGATACTGGGAGATACTAAAAAGTTCGCATTTTTACTGGGAAACGGGCTAAGCCGGATATGTTGTGTAGGAAAAGTGAGTCTTTCTGACGCAATCATTTATCAGGCGATGAGTCTGCAATATGAATCGCATTTATAACAAGTGGGAGCGGACTTCCCAGTGGGAAACAAAAACTGGAAAAGAAATTGGGATTTTCAAACATTTTTTTTTAATAATTCTACCTTTTATTCTTCAACTAAAAACAATATGCGGTGATAGTAGGTAAACGCAGGAAAGATCCAAATCAACTGGAATTCACTTTCAGAACAGCTGCATTAATTCTGAGCAAGTACGAACTATCACTGTGCAAAAGTGCAAAATCTGTATATTTTGTATGATAAAATGATATTTTTGCCATGATTTAAATATATAGTGCACAACTCTACGAACAGTCATCATAAGTTTGAAATAATAGGTCCAGTAGGAATAAATATGTCCAAGCAGGAACCAACCCCAAATATAGAAAAGTGATCCTCTATTGTGTAGAGGTAATAAGAGATCGATTGATTGCGCTTAACATTACAATATATGTTAGAACAACATTGTAATACTGTATTATTACAATATTAATATTAAATTGTGTTAAGTATCGTAAGCACGCGTTTTTTATGTTAAAGCCTGTCCCCAGATATCAGAATTGGCAAATTTCCAATACAAAACCAAATCACAGAAACAACATTTCTTCAAAATTTTGCTAAGATTTGATATCGATTCGTTAATTAAAAACAATATACCATCGTAATTGGAAATCTCGGAAGGAGATTATATATATATATATATATATATATGTATATATATATATATGTATATGTGTATTGTATATATATAGGGTGATTTTTTAATCGTAGTTTTTTAAAAATCGAATAAAATACTCAAATTCACATCATACATTAAATTGTTTAATTGAAATCGATAAATTGGTCTTTGCCATTTAATTTTTAAAGATAGTTTCATGTAAATGTTGTCCGCGGCTCCGTCTCAAAATGTCCATTCGGAAGATCCAATTCCTCGTCTTTTTTTTAAACATTTCGGCCTGTATTCCACGAATAACGCGTGGCATGTTGTCATATAAGGCTTCAATAGTTTTCGGGTTGTCCACATAGACTTAACATAACCCCACAAGAAATAATCAAGAGACGTTAAATCGCAAGAACTTGGGGGCCAACTGACAGGGCCAAATCGAGAAATAAACTGCTCACCAAATTTATCCCTCAACATATCCATTGTTTCACGAGCAGTGTGGCATGTTGCATCGTCCTGATGAAACCACATGCCAAACAAGTTCAACTCAGCCTTGTGGTTGAGTATCACATGCTCAATCGCTGAGAACGGCGACGAATTGATATTTAAAGATCTCAGTAACACTGGTCGCTACGGCTGCAATATTTTCATCGGTGCGCACTCTACGCATGCGACTCGAGGGATTTATTTCCAACAAAGTAAATTTGGTGCGAAATTTGGAGGCAACAGCACGAATTGTTGATTCAGCAGGTCGATTATGACGACCATAAAATGGTCGTATCAAACGCTGCACATTTGTCATAGAGCACGAATTTTGATAATAAATTTCAACGATTTGCAATCGTTGCTCGTTTTTTAGTCTTTCTATGATGAAATGGCAGAGTATACTGTACACTTTTCACTTTTCACATATGACGTTTGAACACCGTTACCAACCAGTGCTGCCAACCTGAAAAACTTAAATGTTAGAAAATCACCCTACATACATATTTTGTATATTGACATACGTATATATATATATATATATTTATATCAAGGAATAGAGGATGACATGTCCTCATATCTTACGATTAACTCGTGAATCGTCCAGTACGCTGAGAAGGTTAGGTTAGGTCAGTGTGGCAGTCTGAATAGATAGACTCACTTAGACTGTATAGTCCATTGTGATACCACGGAAACTAGAGATATGGATGCCCCTAGTTTCCCCCGTTAAACCATCCTGAGCGCCTTAAGAAGCTCTTAAGTCATACAATATCCATATCATCCAGATCTCCTAGGTCCCTAAAGAAATAAGAGCTCAGTGTTGATCCCCGACTGTTCGCCAGGGCGTGGCAACTTCAGAGAAGATGTTCTATTGACTCCTCCTCCTCTTCATCATCACAGATCCTGCGGAAGTCACTAGATGCAACCCTCAATCTCATTGCATGTCTTCCAATCAGGCAGTGTTCCGTCATGATGAATACAAGCAATGAGGCGTCGGGTCTTGATAGCGACAGATCTAGGCGAGGCCACATCTGCCTGGATTGACAGCCTCGGAAAGGCTCACATCTACCATTTGCAACTAAAAATGCTCTATCTCGCAGTAGGAGCTTGCAAGTTGCCAGAGGCATGCCCACGGACTCCAACTCCCTGGTATGTCCCTGTGGCCCGGCACTCACATAAGGTGAATGTTAAAATACTGAGCCATCTCGTTAAGAGATTTGCGGCAATTCGGATCTGATGTTGATTTCAGGAAGACAGAATCCCGGGATTTAATGGCAGCTTGACTGTCAGAGAATATGTTAATCCCCACCGTTGTGAGGACATTATATTTCAGCCATTCTGCCACTTTCCTAATGGCCAAAATTTCGGCCTGATAAACACAGTGATCAGGTAGCCTTCTTGCTATAATTAGCCCTAGGTCTTTAGACCCCGAAACCTACCTGATCATTTAATTTTGAGCCGTCAGTGTAGAAGTCAGTCTTGTACCAGGAGTTCTACAATTCCACGTGTCTCTATCTGGAACTTCTTGTCGAACAGTGGTTTAGTTAGAGTATAGTCAATAGTGTCTGTTATGTCAGGCACCATGTTAAGTATCACATTGTGGCCGTAACCACTGTTTGACCACTGTGACAGTTCTCTACTACTGCAGTATACAACTAGTGGACAATGCGAGGCCTTAATCCCCATTGTTTGCCCATTACCCTCTTGCACGCATATAGCGCCACTGTGGCTCTTCCCGCCTTGTCCAAAATGTTGAATTTGAAATTCAGCTTCTTGTCCAATAATACACCAAGGCATTTTGCACAATCCGCGGAAGGAATTTCAGTACCTCCCAGAGAGATAGGATTCACAGGTGGAATCCTGTATCTCCTGGTGAATAGAACCACATCATTACAGTGAGAAGGGCCCTTTGAAGGATGTCTAGGAGTGTTCCCAAAAACTTTACCCTTCCTGCTTATCGCCACATCGTCTGCGTATGCGACAACCTTGACACCAGCCTCCTCTAAAGAGAACAGAATACTGTTCAGAGCGAGGTTCTATAGTAGGGGAGAGTACGTACTGTGAACCGCAACCCATTATGGGATGTCTGTAAACTTCGATCCATTCCCACTTTTAGTGTCCAATGTTGCCCCGTCAACTAGAAGAAGTTAAACTTGAGAAGCCACCAACGGAAACAATCACCAAAAGCCAGTCGCTGTGACTATGATCTCACTATAAGTGGTAACAAGAAAGTGCCGGGAAATCTTGTTATTATTATGAAAAACATTATTATCAATTTGAAGAAATTTGCAGCTTCAAATTCCGCAATTCATTATTTCTTCATTTGACCGTTTTTCATTATTGTTATACGTCACTGATGAGACTATCATACATCGCATCATGATCGCTGGTTTGTGAAACCGATATAACCAAATTCTATAATAATAATGAAGATTTTAAAGAAATTGTTGATTCACATTTTTGTATTAGAGGGAAGATTTTATATATTTTGTTGATAACTTTATTAGTATAAAGAACAGCTCATATATTTTAACGGCTTCATGGTGAAATAAATTTTTCAATTCAATGAAATGTTTTTCATTAATTTAGTAAAACTTAATCATCAATTTGGCATTTCATTATATTTGGCCGAATAAAGTATTATTCATTCACAAAAACCAATTATTTTCGAAATTGCATATTTTATAATCTTTGTTAAAGGATTTGTAGAAAGCAATTGAATTTAATGACGGAAAACATGTGAAGAAAATCGTAACTTTCATGTTCAAAAAGCGATAGCAATTTATTGTCAAAGTGATAAAAACGGTTAATGGCATTGCTTCATAAATTTGATAAAGGTTTATTTTCTATATTACAACACTTTCTCGCTTAATTAATTTTCTATACTATTTTGCATACAGCAATTGCATTGCACTTTTATTTTGATTAAAGTTCTTTCAAAATTTACGCCATTTGGACTTCTCAGCGGCCACTGGGGAAGCAAGTGTTCAATACTACCCAGCGATGTTCAAGTGTACCTACATTTATTTTTGTGCCGCGGTGATTTTGTGTAGTGAATCTCCCATTATTTTGAAAGTGAACTTGCAATCAGAGACAAAAGACATATGATTTACAGAATGACTTCTGGTTTATGTTTTTCTTGTTTATTTATTTAAATTTGAATGAACTTCGGGCGGTCATAATAAGAGCTGTCAATACAATGAATAAGCATTTTTAAACATTTAAACAATGTGGAAATTACTTACTGTATATTTACAAAAGCCTACTTTTTAAAATAATTCTATGCTTTTAGAAATGTTAATCATAATTATTTAATTTATGCACTCGATTTATTAGTTTTATTTTTATTCTCGCAGCGTTTGTTTCTTAAGTCTTTCATTTGGTCAGTGCTGTTAGGTTCTTTCAAGATCTGTGATGAATTAAATTAAAAGAATGAAAATTTGTTGAAGAAAATCATATACATACCTAATACAAATTAAGAAATATTTGACATAACCATTGATTTAGATTCTTTATGGATTTGTACATTTTGTGACAAACGAGTTTGTTTCTTAAGTCTTTTGTGTTTTGTTGCGGCATATAAATGGCGTTCTAAAGTCTCTCATTAAAGAGGTTTATCACTAAAATTTTTCATATTAACATACACTGGCATTAATTAGTTGGCTTTTATATTGGCTTTTAAACTGTCAAGTTTCTATAGAACTCTTAATTTACAATGCCAAAACTTAAATGATAGATATCAATTTTACGGAAAATTCCTCAAAAACGATAAGTTTTATTTAATCTCTACGAAAATAATTGACAAAGAGAGATCATAAGAAACCAAATACAACCGAAGAAAAGTATGAGATTTTCTGCACTCTATAACCATTTCATCGCTGATAAATAAATAGCATTATTACGTTTTAAACAAACAAAACAAGACATGAAACAACAAATAGCGTATGAAGTGTATCGTAATACTCGTATATACAATACCTATAGGTAGAGCTAACACAATTTCTTTTGTTATACATTTCAATACTCTCCGGCGAGCAATATGAATGGAATGGGCGAAAAGCAGCACTTGTTATGTCGTGATATTTGGTAAATAAAAAGAAAAACATGAGCTTGCTACTCTTTTCTTCTTTCGCCTTTAACACCTCTTAATCGACAAAGTCATCTATTGCCACCTATTTTGAACATTTCTTCTTCTGTTGTGTGGTGTAATAAGTTAGCGGTTATTAACCACTTTCAATTTCAAGCTTAACACGTCTTTGGGTTCGCATTTGCGAGCTATATTCGTAAGCTAAAGAAGATGGTAGGCAAAATTGAGGTAGCCATGTAGAAGAAGTTGATACTTTAATAAATGGAATACTAAGCAAAGCAATAATTGAAAGATTGAATAATTGTGTAATTAAACATCGGGTGGTTCGGAAAGTTCGTTCGTTTATTTTTCTGCTGGCTTCAGAAGCCGTTTTTCCTTTCGGAAATAATACAGCAAAATATGCCTAAAATGCTCTTCTTCGCTCATTTTTCCCACTTTTTGATTTTTTTTTTTAACCGCTATAACCACACACGACTAGAACGAGAACACAAGAAAACAATAGTAAACAGCTCAGAGAAGGGGTGGGAGAAAGTTATGATAGTGTTTGAAGGAATTCTACGTCATGTGAAGTGACGTATGGTGAACTAACGAATTAACCGAACGAACTTTTCGAACCAGGTTTTTGAAATATTATCGAAGCTTGGTGTGACGAATTGGAGGAGAAGCGCAGAAGATCAAAGCACCTGGAATTATTCTCTACGGGCGGCGTATAATAGATAAGGCTACCTATTCCAGTCGCCACATAAGAAGAAAAAGAATAACTTTTCGAACAACCCAATAATATTATTATATTGAATAATATATGTCATGCCTCCAGTCTAATTGCAATAAGAAGATAATATTTGGTAGTATTTTAAAATGTGGAAAATTTAAATCTATTTGATTAGAGTTTAATTGCAAAATAAGAAGATATTGTAAAAAAAGGAAATGGTAGCCAAAATATAGGGCTGGCGAACAACCATTCTTAATGGGGGCAGCATTTACTCAATTATTTTATATGTTTTCAGCAACTAAATAAAATGAAAACAATTTTTATAAACAGAATTTCTAAAAGAAATGTTAGTTTTTTATAAATTGTCCGTTCAAATAAATCGACGGGCATAGCATAACCATTGTAATTGTATGTTAACAAGAGGAGTATCCTAAGGAGTACAAAATTTGCTCACATAGTTTTCGTAAAAGCTATGACAATGCTATTCTTGTGGTATGGCTTCTTCCTCTCTTTTGCTGGGTTGTGGATCACCTAAAACTTAATTAACTTTTTGACCCGTTGCCACTTGCTGCATCGTGGCTTAAATCCACAGTTATATGCATTATGTTATTGTCGATCACCTAACACTTAGCCGCTTAACACTTAACAATTAACTTTGAACCGTTATTTTTTGTGGTTATTAACTTTGTTATTACTTGAACTAAAACTGAGGTATAAAGTTTATTTTATTTGGTTTCAAATTTCTTCATTTGAAATCTCAGGAAAATTAAGTACGCCATCTAACACTCGCAATTTTGTTAATTAGAAGAGAAAAATCACTTGAAGCGTCTTAATTGGTGGTTATTATCATTATTTAAATAATAACTAAAAGTATTTTTTTATGACATCAAAGCCATTTTTGATATTTATATAACATCTGAAGCCAAAAGTTTTCACAAAATGTTTAGTTGCGGTTCGCGTGTTTTTATTGTTGCTCTCGACGGTTGCAATCGCCGAAAATTCCTCCAACTTTCTTGAATTTTGTTCACATTTCCTTGTGGTTATTTCATTCCACTCGATTCCACGCCATTCGATTACATTTCATTTTATCGCATTACATTTCACTTGGTGTCGTCACATATTTACGTGTAAATGCATTTTAGCCTTGCATTTATGCAATTTCCAGTTTTTCCTTAAGCGTTTTCGACTGACGCCAGTAGTTATTGGCAATGTTTATATGTTGATTTCTTAGCCGGTACCCGAGAAATCAACTATGGATGGTTTGACAGGTTTTCTGGGGAATTTCGGTGTTTTGAAACGTTGGCCGAAAAACAATGCAATGGTAATTCATGTACATTTACACTGGCGTACGTGTTGTGCTCACTTATTAAAGTATAAAAATAAATTGTGGTCCTGAACTGATTATAAATAGCTAAAACGAAATATGTTTGTATTGCAGTGACAAAAGAAGTCGTTAAATGCAATAAAAGGATATTGTATTTCAATTCCAATTTAAGGCAATTGTGAGTATCGTATATACAGGATGATTTTTTAAGATTTAAGTTTTCAGTTTGGTAGCACTGGTTGGTAATGGCGTCCAAACGAGCAATGATTGCAAATCATTGAAATTTATTATCAAATTGGTGTTTTGTGACAAATGTGCATCGTTTGATACGACCATTTTGTGGTCGTCATAATCGACCTGCTGAATCAACAATTCGTGCTGTTATCTCCAAATTTCGCACCAAATTTACTTTGTTGGACATAAAACCATCGACTCGCATGCGTAGAGGGCGCACCGAATAAAACATTGCAGCCGTAGCGACCAGTGTTACTGACGATCTTGAAATGTCAATTCGTCACCGTTCTCAGCGATTGGGCATGTGTTACTCAACCATAAGGAATTTTCTTTTGCCCCAATTGGCTGAGTTGTACTTGGTTGACATGTGATTTCATCAGGACGATGCAACATGCCACACTGCTCGTGAAACAATGGATGAGTTGAGAGATGAATTTGGTGAGCAGCTTATCTCTCGATTTGGGTATGGGAGTTGGCCCCCAAGATCTTGTGATTTAACGCCTCTTGATTATTTCTTGTGGGGTTAGTCTATGTGGACAAGATGAAACCTATTGAAGCCTTACAGGACAATTTAACACGTGTTATTCGTGGAATACAGGCCGAAATGCTCGACAAAGTGACGAAAAATTGGACCTTCCGAGTGGACATTTTGGGACGGAGCCGCGGACAACATTTACATGAAATTATCTGTAAAAATTAAATTGCAAAGAACAATTCATTGATTCCAAAAAAAAAAATATAATATATGATGCTAATTTGAGTATTTTATTCGATTTTTGGAAAACTACGATTAAAAAATCACACTTTATATGTATATATGGTGTCGTATATATAAGTTTTAATATTCTAATTTTAAATTAATAGTACTTGCCATTCGACCTTGATTTTCACTGTATTATGGAAGGACGTAATAAATATTTAAAAATATTGAAAATAAAATGAGCAAGTGGATAGGATAAATCTTGGATAAATGCATATTTACACATTTTATATTAAATACCCTACATATTATAAAATCCTACATCATCGCTTTCGAAAAAATCATTTTAGAAACGTTGGCATGTAAAGCAACTAGAATATGTATGTACGAGGTGTGTTCAAAAAAAGGGTGAATTTTTAACATTCGACTTTCGATTATTATTTTTGTCATTTTGGTACGGTTTGACGGTTTTATCCATATGGCATGTTTATTTTGTTTGTGAGAGGCATAAATAAGACAAGTGTTTTGCGGTTCGTCGCATGAGCCCAGAGCCAAGGCATAAAAAGCACGCCAAGTTCGATCAAATGTCAAGATTTTCCTCACTGCTTTTTTAATAAGTTCGTACGGTAAATAAGGAGTATTACCTCGAGGTTATGCGCCGTTTGCGGGAAGCAATTCGAAAAAAACGCCCGGAATTGTGGAAATAAATCATGGCTTTTGCATCATGATAATCTGCTCACTCATCTTTGCTTGTGGGAGATTATTTGGCCAAAAAAACATCGTTATTATGCCTCAGCCACCGCATTTACCAGATTTGGCTAACTGCGACTTTTTCCTGCTCCCAAGATTGAAGAGATCCATGAAAGGATGGTGTTTTGCGACGATTGAGGAGATAAAAACCGAATCGCCGAACACGCAAAACCATTGTCTTACTTATGCCTCTCACAAACAAACTAAACATGCCTTATTTTTTTGAACACACCTCGTACATCAATCACTAAGATATATATGCAGAATGGGAGAAATTGCCGGCAAAACCTTTGCACTGCGGAAGCTTAAAATCAAGTCTTGATGGTTAATTTTTATGAAGACTATGGTAAAATTTAGACCGATATGGTTAACTTTTAACTAACAAAATAATGGATGCAAGATATAATCAAATTCCAATAAAATCTGAGGCACTTAGAAACGATAAAACCAAGCTTGGACAGCAAAATTATAGTATTCTCTATCTTCTCAAACTAAACATATTAATTAATTTTTGCTGATTTGCACCTCAATATATCGACTCGAACAGTCTATACTTTTGGAAGGTTTAACTACGAACACTGTGTATTGTACGACTTTAATGGTCAGAGAGATCAAAATATCATTGAGAGTATACGAAATATTAAAATGTGCAGAATGTGAGACTCTCGACAAGTTCCCGCATGTTATCTTTTAAAAATAGCTGTTGACTTTGAGAAGGACTATAAGCAATTTGCAGATGGCGGAATTTTAATTTGGATTTCCCAACTGCTATTGTCAATAAGTAGAATGTCCAGAATCTTTATGGAGAACATGCCTCTATCTGATTTGTCAATGTTCTTGACAAATATCAAACTAATATAATCGGCATTCGAGAGGTGCAATGCATAAAATGCAGTCAATAGTGCAACCGCAAGAGCGTATAAGAGACGTAAACACTTCATCTGGCAGTTTAGATCTGTAAGCGACCGAACAGCCGCAATTCGACCCCATGAGAGACAAAAATTATAACACCAAAGAAGAATTTTATAAGAAGAATATGTCCGACATTATTTTGAAAAAATTTTAATTTAAATAGAAAGGGACGTCGAAAATTCGGTCTGAATGGCAACGCCTCCGATAAGGGATTCAAAATGGTTAGTTTCGCCGAGTTTAGAAATGCGGTAGTGGAATCAATTCCAAAGCACAAAGAAAGCTACACGTCGCTAAACTATACGCACCAAAGAAAGTCGCAACCTCTTACAGCAAACTCTCTGAATTACTACGGCAAGTCGTCCCCAAAAATCATACCTCAGACAAGTCCTGGTACGATTAAGAATGCTGCACAGCGGAAGTGGATAATGCTTGCTTTGAGTAAACTTTGTAAGGAGAAAACAAGAGAGGCGAGTCATCATTTCAATGAAAAGCAGTACAAAGAGCGAAATATAAATCTCGAAAATTCTACTCAAAGAAGAAAGAATAGAACAAAAATTGTTTGAACTAGGGGAATCGTCACTGAAATCAAATCAAATCCGAATATTATTTTGATTTGTTTCAGTCTTTGGAATCTAAATCAAAAGTATACACAATTTTTATTGTGCTTCCAAAAACTGAATCATTGTATTGAATTTTGTTTCCGTTTGATATATCCAAAAAGAAGTTACAAACTATTTTGATTTTGATTTTGTTTATGAAAGGTTCCGTATGTACTTTATTTGAAATTTTTCAACTCAAAGAAAAAAAAACTGACAAAATGTTTGGGTAGCTGCGAATATTTCTGGAAGCCTGATATCGGAAATTCAGGATATAAATTATTTGAAGCATTTTTTCTATCTAAGTTTGTCTTTTTTTCTCGGTCACGAAACGATACTATATTTGGTCCCTCCCAGTTCTGATTCAGATAAGAAAATGAGGCTGCGTTAAACTACATTATTTGTGGACAGAGACACAGAATCAATTCATTTTTCTAACGTCGTTTCACATGAAATACAAATCAATGTATGAAACAAATTTCTAATATACTTAAAAAAAAATGTGCGACATCCAAATCGAAACGAAACTGAACTTTCGTGAAGGTCCTTGATATGAACACGTAATTACGGTTGTTTTTACTACGTAATTGATAACCCTTTACATCCAATTATATTACATGTTCATCATGAAGTTACTTTTCATTACTTCGTGAGCACTGCTTCGGCATCACTGAAAAGTCAACATAAAAAAATATCAATTATACTATGACAAGCATATGTTAAACTCATTGTCTCCGACCCAAGAAGCGGTTTTTATGTTTGGAAAGATTTATATTGCTTCCTAATCCTTTGATTTTGGCCGTCGTATGCCTTAAATAGATATAATGGTCTATGTGGTCGAGAAAAATAACTGAGTTTGATTAAGAAAATACATCTCTGAAAAAAATTTTTGATTCCACTTTTGTGTTTCGTATTATGTAAATGAGTAATAAATCAAAAAAGGTTGAACGCATTGCTGGTATTGGGAAACTGAATAGAAACTATGGTTATCAAGAGTCTAACCAATTGGACGTTTGCATAACTAAGGCGATATGCTTTCATAAATCGCTGGTGCGTTCGCTATCGTAAATTCTATTCTGCTGTACAATTTCAAAAGAAAAATACAATTTAACTTAAAATATAGGTTCACATCATGGCTTTCCCTATTTGTTTC
Organism: Philornis downsi; assembly: GCA_019455685.1. Classification (NCBI taxonomy): domain Eukaryota; kingdom Metazoa; phylum Arthropoda; class Insecta; order Diptera; family Muscidae; genus Philornis; species Philornis downsi. Next base: position 1,119,705 of record JAHXMU010000800.1, read on the forward strand.
TTAGGATTTTTTTCAGCGATTTAAATTAAAACATATTCAATTTCCAAACATGATGATAACACGAAGTAATATCATCTTTCATTTATTGCATGCTTGAGAGTTACTTAACGACATGTAAATTATAAAGATTTAAGTCACAATTACTGCTATTTTCTATGCATAATCATTTTCTAAAATATGATTGTAGCTTCCCTGGGCATCATATCGTACAATTACCTTTCACAGATAGAACCAACAGATTCCGATTTTAATTCATAATTTGATTTCGAACGTCATTAGCATTTTAGAAAGATAACATTCAACACCATCGAATAGCTTCGCCAATCGAAAAACAGAAAACAATACGCTGGAAATTACTTTTGCAAAAAAGTGATATTAAAAATCCATTTAGTAATAATTTCAAATGAGCATGCAACAAATAAATTGTGGTGATTGCACAAAAAGAGAGGCAAACACACAATACGAGTACATAACTAAAAATGTTATTTAAATTGCTGTTTGTTGAAAACACAAATCACACCTTAGCATTCAAAAAGATTTCAAACTAAATTCATTAGTTTTTAAGTTCAAGGTTGTATCTTTTAAATTCAGTTAAGTTTGAAATAGTTTACGAAACAAGAACGCAAAGTAAGCAGGAGGAATTGAGATTTGATCAGGTGAAATGTGAGTTAATTATACACAGTCAGATCAATAGCTAATAATTTAATGACAGGCCGGTATGTGTGTTCTGAAAGAACAAAAACAAAATAATTAAAATATGACATCTTTTCAAATCATGAGAATTAAAAAAAAACATCTACAACGAAATGTGCTTTGAACACATACAAATTTGTTAGTATACTTTAATTTAGCAAATTGTCTTTTGTTTTTGGGTTTGAATATGTAACCGTTGACAGGTTCATAAAGAACAAATTTATGGAGGCCTAATTAAAGTTTGGTATTTAAGTAATTTGCTATAAAGAGTGTTGGTGGAAATTCTATTAAAACAGCAGATGTTCTGTAAAATTATATAAATGTGTATTCAAAAGAAGTTTTGAGTCGATTTTTAAAATGTTGCCGATTACATTGCAAATGATAAATGGATGATAAATAGATTGAATTATAAACAAAACAAAAATAAACGTATATTACAAGTTTAAAACTATTAAAAAAGTGCCTTTTTTACATACTTTGTTTTGCCGCCATTTTGGTAAACATTAGTCTTGACAGTTCATATTTGACAGTCGTGAAATAGAGACGTGGCAAATTTGTTATGGAAAAATATTCGATAAACCAACGGCTTTTACTCGTTAAAACATTTTATCAAAATCAATCATCGATTACTGTGACGATGAGAAAGTTACGTGAAATTTTTGGGAGAAACGACGTGCCAAGTAGACGCACTTTTTATCGTGTTGTGAATGATTTCGAAGAAAGAGGGTCTGCAGCTGATACAGCCAAGCATGGACCACAACGTACTGCAAGATCGGCTGAAAACATTACTGCTGCTCAAGAAAGTGTTCAAAACAATTCATCAACCTCAATTCGACGCCGTGCTCAGGAGCTTGGTTTTCAAAGAACAACTTTGGCCACAATTTTGCACAAGGATTTGCATTTGTTTCCATTTAAGATTCAGTTGACACAAGAGCCTCTTCCACAAGACCATTTACGCTGCCGTACATATGCCAATAGGATGTTACAGCTCGCCCATGACAACCCCGATTTTCATGAAAAAATCGTAATGAGCGGCGAGGCACATTTTCATTTTAATGGATATGTGAACAAACAGAATAGTCGGTTCTGGACAATGGAAAACCCTCAAAATATTCATCAATCACCTTTGCACCCATTAAAAGTTACAGTCTGGTGTGCAATTTGGTCTAGAGGAGGAATCATTGAACCTCACTTCTTTGAAACTGAAAACGGCGTAATAGTAACTGTCAATGGGGAGCGATATCGTGATATGATTGAAAACTTTTTAACGCCACAACTGCATGTTTTGGACTTGATTAACATGTGGTATCAACAAGACGGTGCCACAACGCATACAGCCAGAATTACAATGGAATTACTGCGAGACCTCTTTCCACAACAAATTATTTCAAGAAATGGTGATGTTGATTGGCCTCGACGGTCGCCAGATTTGACTGCTCCGAATTTCTTTTTGTAGGGATATCTGAAAAGCCAGTTTATGCAAACAAACCAGAAATACTTGAGCAACTCAAATAAAATATTCGTGATGAAATTAATGAAACACCGCATGAAATGTGTGAGAATGTAATAAAAAATGTGCTCAAAAGGGCTCGCAGTTGTGAGGCTAGCAGAGGCGGACATTTATCTAATATTATGTACACTGCTTTCGGATTATATACAGGTACAGTGCAAGCATACAACTATTAATCAATCTAGTATATTTTTTATATATAATTTATGGAAAAACGAGTCGATCTAATAAGGATGTGCTTTATGATGGTTTGTTCCATTCTTTCCCAATTTCCAATATTTGCCTGAACCCTTGCATGAATTGTTGGCAATAGAAAGCATCTTCAATGCAAAATATATTTTAATAGCAAATTTTATTTAATAACTATTTCTATATTGGCTATATTTTTATAGCCAATTGTATTCAATAACTATTTCGAAACATAAATATAATTGTGTGATGCTTAAATTCCCTCAGATTGAGATTTTTCAGATTCTTATAAAAGATTAGCGCCTTTTTACTTTAAGGTTGCTTTGATGTGTCTTTTTCTATAGAAAAAAGCATAAATTGTGAAAACAGTCTCAGAAGTTAATTTACTATAGAAAAGAGGAAGACAATTTTCCATAAAAAGAAAGAAAGAAAAAAAGAAAAATATAATTTTCTACGTGTAAAATTTCACTTAAAATTGCTCATATCTTTCCACGCTTTCATCCTGAAAGTGATCAGAATATCGCTTCTACAAGCCACAATTTGCATTAAAATTTGATCCAGTTAAATACATATAATTTCGTAAGATTAGGGCGAATATTACTGAAAACAGAGAATGTCGTTTCTGCTTAATATGCCTCCCCCGCGCAGAAGTAAAGTCAAAGTCCGGTTTTATCGCTTCCACAAGGTATACCCTTCATTGAAATGCTTCCATATTTTTAACTGCAACTAATGGGATTTCAAGCAAATTTTTAAAAACCCCGGTTTTACCGACAGACGTTTTCATATATCCTCCACATCGTGAATCCATTGCTGTATCTCGAACTTCTATTAATTACAGGGACCTACACAAAAATTCAGTTTTATTTCGATTTTGATATTGTAAATTAATTTAAATTACAATAGAAATTTGTTTCTGATTCATATTCGAAACAACCATTCGGTTTTTATCTAAACTGAAATTAGAAACTTAAATGAAATGAAATTAGAAACTGTTTCTCTATTGAAACATAATGAAACAGATATTTTGACTCGGGAACCTAAAATGAAAATATAATTTCATTCAGTTTCGTTGTTTAATTTGAATTTGAACTGATGAAACGAATTGTAGTTTCGTTTCTTGACGAAGATAATATGCTGACTCCAAACAGCGAAAGTAAAAATGGTCCAAATAATTTATTTCTTGAATTTACGATACGGGGTTTTCAGGTATTTTTACAGCTACTTATTTTGTTTGTTTTGTTTTTAATTATAAAATTTCGAAAGAAATACAAAACACACGTTTTTATACAATTAAAATTGGGAAATTGGGCTGTATGAATCAAAATCAAAATTTTTTGTAATTTAGTTTTGGATGTATAGAACAGAGAAAAATTAGAATAAACATTTTGTATATTTTTGATGTAGATTCCAGAAACTGAACGAAATCAAAACTATTTCCGGATATGATTTTGTTTCGATAACGGTCCCTCATAAATTATAAATTTGGATGTGGCGCAGTTACACTGTTCATATCGCACACTAACTTTTCTAAGTGTCCTGTTTCGAATCCGATTGGCCACAACAAAACGCCTGCTCAACTACGCGTTTGTCGAAATTTACACCAACAAATGGACTTGTATAGAATGCTTTGCCTTGAAGGATCTCTAAAAATGTTGTGCTTACTGAGAAAGTAACATAGCCAGTATTTTGGGGCGATGTTAGAGATAACCAAAATTTCGGCGGTCTCATGGGCCGTACTATTATGTTTTCAAGTATTTTTATGCATTTTTCCTAATATACGCTATCGTAAACAAAATATTGTGAAAATGTTAACTTTAGCGTATGAGAGAGAGAGAGGCAGTGAGAGAGAGAGACAGATAGAGAGAGAGAGTGAGAGCTCAACATGGCGTCTTGACAACACGCAAAGAAGAAATTGAAAAAAAAAACACAAAAAAAAACAATTTTCAAAAATTAATCAATCAAAATCATTCCAGAAAGTAATATTTACGTAAATTTGAACATTGAAGAAAATGTAAACGAATAAAAGCTTTTTATATTATTTTTACGTCCGTACCACGTTTGAGTGGAGTCCAATTTTAGTCAGGCTCTTAAACGTGCCACAGGTTTAAAACTTTTTACAAAACGTGATAAAAAATAGAAATACGATATGTTAAATATATTGTTTGATTTACATATTACTTTGGCTTTGTGTTTTTGAATCTTCAAAGACTACAGGCCGTAATTATCTACAACGGATTGTTTTATATAATATTTTAATATTTAATATTTTTCATCAACATCTTTCATCTTAATTTTTCAAACATTGTCTCCTTTTAGGAAAGTCAATGTTATTTACAATTTTCTTGAAATACATCACATTTACGACGAAAATTTGAATTATTTCCGTAATATCAGTTAATCAATAAATCTTGGCACGTTAAATTGCCACCATAATATGCGATAGTAACTAAATTTTTTCTTCTTCTACGTTTATGCTAGGCATTGTTTGGTTATAAAATACAATTTATTGCAAAATTCGCTGTTTTGTTTTCCAGCCTGCACTTTGAAAATTGGTTACCACATATTTGGCCAGCGCAAATTATAATAATCTGTTATATACATATTGGCTTACAGTGTTGTTATTTTTTGTTGCTTTTTTTGGTATGAAAATTTAAGTTAATTGGACACAGTGGTGTGGCCATAGCCACTCGACATATCAGTGAACAATTCAGGAGAAATTTATAGGGGCCCAAGTCAAACTCGTAAACCCATGTCTCACTACCAATTATAATGCGTTTTATAAATGTGGGTAAGAATTGACTAGATTTAGCATTTATTTATCCGGGTATTTCTTAATTAGTCGAGCGGCAAAGCATTTCATTACTAAATAAATGTGTGAATTGAAAGGAATTGCTTCATGACAAAAAGAAAGTGTAGCGCCTTCTATTCTCTAACTTGTTTTCAACCACCATTTCCTTCACTTTGTCCATGTTAATTTGAATTGGAAACGTTAAATGTTCCGATTTTGAATGTACTTTACTACCCATATGCTGGTATCTTTGGTAAGCCTTCTGTAACATTTTCAGCAATTCAACATTGGAAATTCTATTTCCAATGCGACAAATTCTTCTTTCGGTATTTTCATCCATTGTAAAAATCATAATAATGTAAACTGAGAAACTCAAACACACAAATTCCGCCACAGTGTAGACGGGAATTGTGCCTATTTAGCGAATTTTGACAATCTCTTTAATCGCCTGAAGTTTGGGTGAACTGTCATCTGGCATTTTTAAAAACACTTTTCTCTACTTATTAGAAAATAACAATTCCTTGAAAAATGTAAAAAAAAAATTATTTGCACAATTTTCGTAGGTAGGAATTTTCCTTACACAATTTTCTTAGAGAGAAAATGTGGAAATGAGTTCTTTTACATAATGCTTATTTTTTAGAACTAAATATTTCGGACCTTATTCATATAGAAACACAAAAATAGCTTTAAAAATTGATATTGAGTGCTGTGGCACATATTGAAGGTTTCATAAGAAACGTGCTCATAAAGAGTATTATAAAAGTTGGCCACAAAACAAGCTGTTGTGCTTTTGTTACGTTTTTACCATTTCCAACACTGTTTACGTTTAATTTCAACTGATTGTGATGTGTAAACGACGTAAACAAGAACCGATATATCGAATAAAATGCTTTATTTACATTTTTTGAAACGTATTGACAAATTTCAAAGAATTGAGTAATGAAATATTTAATAATAACTGTAATGATTTGTAATTATTTTTCAAAATATAACGTATAAAATATATGGGAGGAAATTATAATTTCAAATAAACTACCTTTAATTCTTCGGCAAACGGATTTAAATACCGAATAATCAAAAGCTGCTTCTTTGTTCTGATCTTTTACTCATCACTATGTAAACAAAAAATTGTTTGCTTGACATTTTTTAATAGCTTTTGTAATAATTGAAGCTAATAAAGGCAGTGATTTCGTAGCTGCATATTTAGTTAGAGTCGGAACGAAATTCGAACAATTTTGGTAGAATTAAAACAGAAGAAAATTTAAAACATTTCCAAACATTGTTGTAAATATTAAGCTAAAACTGCTTTATAGAAGCCCAAAGCATTGAATAAAAATTACTTTATTATAGAACGTTTAACAGGTGTGTTTTCGATTTATGAGTAAAATTTTTGTTTACAAAACTTATTAAAACTGTAATAAAAAAAGCAATATGTTATCTAATTATAAGACAGCATAAGTAATCAAATGAAAAGAGTCAGGCCAATGAACCAACGGTTATAGGAATCGTGGATAACCACTTTTTCTCAATGTTCAGGGGGAACATTGGGATTCTTTTGGTGTTTTATTTACAGAAATCATGCATAACGGACCAGACGACTCCGTCCAAGAACTTTTTTACCTTCTTTCTGTGTGAAATTTATTTAAAAATGAGTTGGAACGTCCAACAACCTCTACACTTATTATTATTTATTCCTTCATGAGAGGATTATTTGTTAAGGAAACCCCGTTTCTTTCGCTTGAAAAATTGTTTGATCTTTATTTGTTGATCTCCAATTAGCGAATGAACAGAACATAAAGTGAACATAAACGTGAAAACAATAGTTTTAAAATATAAGAAGAAAAAATTTAGAGTTTCGTTATCACAACTGCGATTTCAGAGTTATAAGTTTGAGTGATGTATGTACAGGTATGTTCAACAATAAAATTGGTAACAATGCAATGATGTAGCAAATGAGAATTATGCGGGAGATTTACATTTATATTCACTCAATTAAAAAAAAAAATAATTTCGAAGAACAATGTCAATTAATTACTAAAACAAACAAAATTAACATAAATTGAATTCATTTAAAAACTAATAAAATTAATGAATGATTGAAGTGGTTTAATAAAATATTAACGTATGAATTGCTAAGATATAACGTCCTCACCACGGTGGGGATTAACATATTCTCTGACAGTCAAGCTACCATTAAATCCCTGGATTCTGTCTTCAATGAACTCAACATCAGCCCTGAAATGCCGTACATCTCTTAACCTTATGTAGTTGCCGCGCCACGGGGACATACCAGGGAACTGCTGAGCAAGCGAGCTGGCAAGACTGGGGATCAGGATGGTTCAATGGGGGAAACCAGGGACATCCATATCTCTAGACTGCCATACTGACCTAACCTAACCTAAGTTATTGTAAAATTACATTATATATATATGAATTTATTCATGCTTATTTCAACCTAATTATCGTAAAACCTACTGGTCCTTTGATTTTCAGTTGCGATTTAGATTTTATAATTAGATTTTATAATATATCGATTGTTGTATATTTCCCGATATTTTATTAGGCGTTTTGGGTGGTATTTAAAAATAATCTATTTATTGCATTAATTTTTTATAAATGATCCATGAATCTGCTGCCATATACTAGGATATCTAGGATGTAAATAGTAAATGTAATTTGATATTTATAGAAAAAATAGTAAAAATGTTATTTAGCGCATTCCACAGCTTTTAAGGTATCTAATTTTTAACTCGTGTTAAAATTTCAGAGCGAACTTTCAAATAAAAGGTGGAAAGTGGAAATAACCTGATGAATGTAGGTATCTGCAAATAATGAAATATGTATGTTAATGCAAATTTCCGAAAACGTGGACTGAAAGAATACATTCTTATGTTTCCTACTGTGCGATCATGGCTTTTACGCTTCAAACGACAACATCGATCGTCCGAAAATGTCGCAGCGTACGTGATGATGTCGCTCAAACTCCATTCACCTCAATTCGACACCGATCTCAGCAAATTGGTGTCTCCAAATCCACTATGCAAAGAATTTTGACTAAAGATTTGCATCTTCATGCATACAAAGTTCAATTGACTCAGGAATTGAAGCCAGCTGACCATGGACAGCGAAGAGAGTTCGTTAATTGGGTATTGGAGAGACAACATGAAAATGCTGATTTTGCCGATAAAATCCTCGAGTGATTCACGAGAAGCAATTGCGTCCTCAACGTCTCACTGTGTGGTGTGGATTTCGGGCTGGAGGAATCATTGGACCTTTTTTCATGAAAATGCGCAAACACTCAATGGTGTTCGGTATCGTGAAATGATAACCAGAATTGAAGTAGAGAATGTGGAGGGCATGTGGTTTCAACAAGACGGCGCCACATGTCATACAGCCAGAAAAACAATTCAATTCCTGAATCAGTCATTTCCCGGTCGTGTTATTTCGCGTTTTAAAAACCAGAATTGGCCGCCTAGATCGTTCGATGGTTTACGCGAACAAGCCGATGACGACTCAAGCCTTAAAAGAGGAAATTGGGCGCTGCATTAATGAAATACCGCAGCATTTATGCAAAACGGTCACTGAATATTTCATTGAAAGATCGCGCGTGTGCCAGCAAAGCCGCAGCGGCCATCTTCCCGATGTGTTGTTCCATACATAACCTCATCCTGTCTACATTGCGATATAATAAAGTTTCACGATTTTTTTTAAATACCTGTGTTTTATTTCAAATTTAAATCTTGCGTTCTTGTTGGGACACCCTTTATAAACAAGTACAATCCCTTGCATTTAGATTTTTATAACTTGAGCAGCGCAAGCATCCTCTCAAGTCACAAAAGAAAATATTATTAAAATTCGATTTCATGTCTTTCGCATCATGGCTCGGTAACGAAAGTGGTGTAATAAATCCTATGAGAAAATTCACCACTCAAGTTTATTGCCAATAGAAATAGAAATACTTTGAAAAAGCTAAAAACATTCTTATAGTTTCATAATTTTTACGTAGTGAATGGAGTCACATAGGTGCTCGTAGTTATTTATACTCGCTTAATCGGAATTTACTTCCACTTACCTAGAAGTAACAAACTCTCGATAAATAATAAGCAGGTCACCTCTGTGAATTCAATAGAAAAACCAAAAAATTCTAAATACAGGGTGTCCGTCGGGAAGGTATACTACTTTGTTTTGCTGCCATTTTGGTAAACATTAGTCTTGACAGTTCATATTTGACAGTCGTGAAGTAGAGACGTGGCAAATTTATTATGGAAACATATTCGGTACCAACGTGTTTTAATCGCTAAAACATTTTATCAAAATCAATCGTCGTTTACTGTGACTATGAGAAAGTTACGTGATTTTTTTTTTTTTGGCCTCCACGGTCGCCTGATTTGACTGCTCTGGACTTCTTTTTGTGGGGATATCTGAAAAGCCAGGTTTATGCAAACAAACCAGAAACGCTTGAGCAACTCAGACAAAATGTTCGTGATGAAATTTATGAAATACCGCGTGAAATGTGTGAGAATGTAATAAAAAATGTGCTCAAAAGGGCTCGCATTTGTGAGGTTAACAGAGGCGGACATTTATCTGATATTGTATTCCATACATAATTGCTGACATTAAATGAAACATTTATTAATATAAGATCCATTCTCTTTCATTTAATCAAAAATTATAAACAAACAAAGTAGTATACCTTCCCGACGGACACCCTGTGTTATTTTCACTCTATTTTCATATACGAATATGATTAACATGGAAATATAAATGTTTGTGGGAAAATATTTATAATGACACGATTAGCCTCTTACGGTGGCATAGTTTGGCCATAGTCAAGGTCGCATTTATCGATTGTTACGGTCATCATGGTTACGCTGTGGTTTGCCCCTCGTCATGTTTAAAAGTGGAGTAAATCTAGGCAAGGGTTTGGAAAGTTCATGGGTACCGAAGATGCACAAAATTATATCGAACAGATTATTGTCATTTTTCATATTATTTATAAAATTCGTTGCTTAAGTCTTTTGATTCATTATGTATTGTTCATTTATAACTTTTATACAACAGTTTCAAATATTCTACTATATAAATACTATAAATAGATCACAAAAATAAATCAAATAATATTCCTACTTTATGACATATATATGTAGAAAATAGTTGAATAGGCCTAGTCATCCATGTCGCATTTACGATTATTTACGCTCACAATAATCACCATTTAAGCGGCCATGAAATGACATTAATGAATTTGGAGCTACCTTAATGGAATTATTTTACTGAAATACTGTTTAAATTTAACACATAATAGCCATTGAGAATTGTTAACAGACATGTCCACCTAAAATGTCCAGAAGAACAAAGTGTAATTAGGCCAATGTGTTTTCAACGATCCGAAGTAACTTAAAAAAAAAAAAAACTTGATAGTAAGTGAAGTTTGTTTGTTATGTTCTCAATAATAAAAATCCCGTTAAAAGGGACAAATTTGGAAAAAAAAGTTTTGAATTCTCATTTTTAAGGAGAACCACAGCTCTGGTTAAAATTCTTCTTTCGATTTTGTGAACGTTTTTAGTTTTATTAGATTATCTGTAGTTTCCGAGGTACAGTTCAAAAATATTTGAAATTGACCAGTAAGGGATAATATTGACATGCGAATAATTCTGAGGCATGCTTGAATGGAAACATTTAAGTTTCATTCAGAAACAACTTATTTTGCATAACGAATTATAAATATAGGTTTTTCCATCTATATGTATCTTTCACAGCTCCGCACAGCTACTTTAGCTTTATAGATACTTTGGAATTATTTTTGAAAAATCGTACCAAAGTAAGAAGTTTTTGAGGGTACTTAAAATTCGAATATGCCAAACACCTTTGAAGTCCCCAAATCCAAATCAAAGCATTTATCAAATTGGTAATTAGGAAAGCTCTAAATGGGCTATAAATACAGCCACATTTTTTAATTATCGGCGTATTATTGGAGCACATTTGAAAACAGTCATCACTAGAGAAAGACAATCTAATATTTCTAAAAAGAGAGTCCATATAAGCACATTAAAAGCTAAATGAAACAAAATTCAAATTTTTGGTAAACGTTAAAGAATATTGGCAGGCTGTGTTATTACTCATTTATTGCCATATTTAATGTCGTAAATATTTTTTAAAACAGAGCTATGATTAACTTAACTTTTTGAGAAAGCCAATAAGCTTGATTTTTTAATATATTAATAATGAATTATTTATTATGAATTATGATCGTACGTACAGCTCTCATTTAATACTTACAAATGAATAACCTTTACAGTCCTTAATGACTAGTGGTGTGGAATGATTACCTACATATGTTACGAAATCTCAATCGCACAAAATCAAACATAGTGAATAATTGAATAGGAATTAACCTCTGTGCCGACGTTCCGATTATTCAGGGCCACAATATTCGCCATTTAAACGGGCTTTTATTTGCATATCTTCGCTCAGCGAAATTTAAAAAAGGACTAACTAATGGACTGGTTAACCTGTCAGTAGGCTTGCTATGCTAATGAATGAATAATACAACACATCACATTTTAAATCAAAACAGCCATTTAAGGACGTCAAACAACTTGACCACCTGAAAGTTTCAATCAGAGGATTGATTGGATGAAATGTAACTGTGTCAAGGCGATTTTTATGGTTAGAAATCACTACTAAAAAAATGAATTTATTCCCCTTTAATACAACTCTCACACATTGATCCATATTTAAACTAAAATAATAATAATTACAACAACAACAAAAAACAGTAAATCTTTTTGGCAACCGTCAATTATGTTGACCATTAACCTACAAACGGATTTTCTAAGTTATTTCTATTTTTCGAGGTATCACATTGTTAAGTTTCAAAAAGCTCTCTTTTCAACCATCGTGGAAAGCAAAGATATTTTTGAAACGAAATTGATGAATTGGTTATATTTCTAGTATAGTTTTCGACTAATTATGCCGTAATAATTTTAAAATTAATTTTAAAATTCTTTAAGAAAAAGGAAGGATTCTTTTAAACAAATTTTTACGGAATTCGAATGTACCTTCGATTCCTTCCTGATGGTTTGAATTGTTGAGATTTGTATTATACTTTAAACTCCGGAAAAAATCAATTTAAAAACATTCTTTTAGTAATAGTTTCAATGAGAAAGCAAATTGACTTAATTGTGAAATAATTTTCCGATTTGAAAAGTATCTTTAATTGCTCTAAGTTGGTTACACTCCTAAATGTATTTGGAAAAATTTTTCGGTAATTTTGTTAATGAAAAAATTTTTTGAGCATCCTTATATTTAGTATATTTTTCGAGGAGGTTTCTTAGATTATACGACAGTGCTTTTGAAATTTTCAGATCAAGTCCTAAATGAATTTCTTTTCTATATTTTAGTGTCGAATTTAGAACAGCTTAGGATGGGTCTTTAACATGGGCACATTTGGAAATTATCATCAGTAGAAAGGTATTTGTAAGAAGACAAATTTGAGAACCTAAAATCACTGATAGTGAGGCAATCAGCATAAAAATATCCATCCGAAACAATACTACAGCTTTGGTGAATAACAAAAAGTTATATTTTGCCGAGCGCTGTTGCCATTTGGTTTCGTGCATTTATAGTTGCATACGAATGTATCCAGAAAGTAAGATCAGTTTTTAATTTATAGCATTATGTTTATAGCGTTATGCAAATCTGTGAATAATCTTGCATCATATATACTAGCAGTATTTGAGCTATGCTTCGTTTTAGGCGATGCGAAAAGTGATTTCAGCGATTTTTACAGTAAATGATTTTGTTGGTCAAAGAAGTTGCATCAGATTTTGTTTACACAGTGGAATTTCTGTTGCAAAGAGAAGAAGTTCTTGGTTGAACGGAAAGAAAAGAAATAATAAATGGCGTAAACAGTTTAAAGATGAACGAGAACGAGCGACCAGCAACTTCTACCAATGAAAATCACGTACAAAAGATTTGATGTTCAAAAGGAGTCGATTAACGGTTAGGGATCTTGCTGATCGTATTTGCTTTTCGAACGGATGCGTAAACTCCATTTTAAAAATTGATTTTGGCCTCCGATACGTCAAACCTTGTATTAAAAACACTCATTTTTCCAAAAGAGGCTATCACTCCGTATTAAAACACATTTATTTTGGGAGGTGAGAAGTGGATGTTTGCTCATTATCAGGAAACAGTTGGAATAGTCTAGTTAATATCGTGCTAAATATGAAGCAAGACAGAAAAGATCGTGCCAAGATTGCTCAAAAAGTCAAGAGAGTGACGCAGGTTTCTTCGGTCGTTGCGTCATTGTGCGTTATGAGTTTTTCCGCTGCGACAAACTGTCAACAAAGAATATTATGTGCCAACTGCTTTGCTTGCATTGGCTTTTCCTAAGCTTTTCGTCTTATAATATGATCTTATTTTGCGACGCATTACTCTTGTTTGCAAATACGGCATAACAAAGTTTGCTCTTGAACAAATAAGCAAAATTTAGTAAGTTTTAATTTTTTCAAATATGCGAATGTTAAGTTCTTTGTT
>JAHXMU010000803.1:0-25147 GCA_019455685.1 Philornis downsi
TGAAGAAATAGCCGCTATTCCGGCCGAAATGTTGGCGAAAACGATGGAAAATGCTGCAAAAAGGGCACAATACGCCATCACCGCCAGAGGCGGCCATTTGAGAGATATCATATTCAAAAATTGATGTAAACAAATCTACTTGGAACAAATTAAATGAACAAGATTGCCAACCACCAAATTTTTTTTCTTTGATTTTTTTTTTTAAAAACATTGGTCCGTCGAATATGGGCAACCCTGTACTATAATTAGTATATGATTATAATTAGTAGGAAGCGGAAATGCTCAGAAACTATTTAATAGACTACTCTAATCATCGAAAAATACTCAAAAAAAGGTAGAAATTTCTTATATTATGTTCGAAAAACATCTGTTTGTGATAAGTCCACCGATGAATCTGTATGTTGTCCAAAATAGTGTGAAATGTGGTCTGTAGTTGTGAGTATGTTTGAATTTAGTCCCGCTGAAATTATACCGTCTTTTCAATAGTTAGTTAAATGATTATAAGGGTATTCAAAGGCACTTTTTTTATACTTTAGCTTTCGATGCTTGATGCTCAAGTTAAAAATATGGCACATATTTGGCCGCATACCCTGTAGTATATTTGAAACTTATATTGTTTTATCCCTTAAGTCTATTCCTAACAGCTTCTTCACCGCTCACACCACTGTCCATCGCCAACATCTGTAACAGAATAAAACCGAAAAAATCTTAACTAGCTCTTGCATGTACAAAATGTTTCTTTCTTTCTTTTTTTTCGTACATCCAACTATCTTTTTATTGTCATCGCATTCAAAAATGTGTACTTCGATGCATGCGAGAGTGTTCCTCTGTGTATGTATGTGAGTACATAGCAATGTAACCATCTATTTTAACATTTACATCGTTGTACACTCACATGTGCGAGTAGTTGTGTGTGCACAGATACAATACTGTTGTAGAACAAATTCTATGTTAGTTGGTTATTGTTATTGCATGTTCTTCTTTAGTTTTGTTGTTACTTTTTTTGGGATTGTTTGTATGGATTTTTTCTTGTTTGTTATTAAATTAAGTAATGCTTGGCAAAACAAGTTACCAATTAAGGCAAGGTAGATTGTCTATATATGAACGTATGTGTCGAGAATAAGGCTTAAACCAATTTTGGCCACATCTGTGTGAGTGTGCTCATATTCCATGCAGTTGGATATGTCGTCTACTATGTTTTTGACATACTATCCGTTGTGTGTATATGTATGTGTATACTCGTACATAGTTATGTATCCTAACAACATGTGGATTATATTGTTTAAAATATAACCCAGTGAATATCTAGGTAACCAACTGATTGGATGTCAACGTTTTGTATAGAGAATTTTTTATAGTTGCTGCGTTTGTATAGGGTAATTTTTTAAGATCTAAGTTTTTCAGGTTGGCAGCACTGGTTGGTAATGGCGTCCAAACGTCATCTGTCAAAGTGAAAAGTGTACAGTATACTCTGCCATTTCATCATGGAAAGACTAACAAATGAGCAACGATTGCAAATCGTTTAAATTTATTATCACAATTCGTGCTCTGTAACAAATGTGCATCATTTGATGCGACCATTTTATGGTCGTCATAATCGACCTGCTGAATCAACAATTCGTGCGTAGAGCGCGTACCGAAGAAAATATTGCAGCCGTAGCGACCAGTATTAATGACGATCGTGAAATGTCAATTCGTCGCCGCTCTCAGCGATTGGTCATGTGCTACTCAACCACAAGGAATTCCTTTTCTTTGCCCCAATTGGCTGAGGTGAACTTGGTTGACATGTGGTTTCATCAGGACGGTGCAACATGCCACATTGCTCGTGAAACAATGGGCCGACATGCCCAAAAAAGTGCCCAAAAAATTGGACCTTCCGAATGGACATTTTAAGACGGAGCCGCGGACAATATTTACATGAAATTATCTTAAAAAATTAAATGGCAAAGACCAATTTATCGGTTCCAATAACAAATTTTAATATATGATGCAAATTTGAGTGTTTTATTCGATTTTTAAAAAACTACGATTAAAAAATTACCCTATATAATGTATGATTTCCCAATTAAACATCATTAGTCAACATCGTACCTCAGTTCTTGAGTGACAATAATTTCTATACAACTATTTTGTTTTCTTCTAACCAGAAGCAGGGTTCTCTTTTTGGTATACATTCTGTCAAAATGTTACCGAGAAAATATTTATTTATTATTTATATAAATTTATTGTATAATCTTCAAAATTGGCCCCTTTCGGAATAGGCCAATGAATAATCCAATAATCAAAATATTTTTCAAACGCATTTTCCAGGAAAAAACTTCAGCGCTCACCGTGAAGTCTCTTTTATGTCTTCATCGACATCATCGTCATCAGTCATCAGTCATATCAGATAAATATCATGATTGTTTAATGATGGTTGTTGAGTTTTTAGTCGAAATTCATTCACAATGGGCCTGGTGGGATGTATTGTATGTATTTTCTTTTTACAAATCTGGCCTTTTTTGACGAATTTGCTCTCTTAAACACCACATAATGCCCAGATAACATTCTTCATTTATCCTCTAACCTTCTGACAAGAATTCCAAGTGCACAATACTGCGATAATCAAAGAAAACAGTCAAAATAACCTTAACTTTTTATTCGACTTTGATGCGATTTTTTTTTTTTTTTTTTTTTGGTTTTGATGCAACTGATAGGCGCCATTCCAAAGCTTGTTGGCTGGTTTGCATTGCAAACTCGTAAGTCCATGTCCCATCACCAGTTATTATATATTTTATGACTGTGAGATCGGAATTGACTCATTTTAGCATGTCTTCAGCGATCATTACACAATTGAGATCTTGAAAAAAAAAACACAGGTCTTTCATACCTAAACAATCATTTCAAATGGTGCATCCGTGAAACACAGAAGGTTTATGAGCCAAACTTAGATGATAATTTTCAGCCACCATTTCCTTCACTTTACTAATGTTAACTTCAGTTGATGGCCGATCGCGATGATACAAAATTTTCCATCACATCTCGACTACTTTGGTATGCACTGTACCGCTCATATGCACGTGTTTTTGCTAAAAGTCGATTCACCTCAAGATTTGTGTAACATTTTCAACTATCAGACACACACAGAATTCCATTTGCAATACAATATTTGAGACAAATTCTTTGTTTGATATTTTTATCCATTGTATAAATCGCTAAACGCAGTTGAGATAAACTTTTTGCATAAGAAGTTTCCAGAAAGCGTAATTTCACATTTTGGCGACGTCAATTGGCCACCAAGATCATGCGATTTGACTCCATTAGACTTTTTGTGCGGCTGCGTAAAAGACCGCGTTTACGCGGATAATCCCCAACCTTTGGAGCATTTGGAAACCAACAATCATCAAGTTGGCTTTTTTGGATGAGAAGTTTCCAGAAGGCATAATTTCACGTTTTGGCGATATCAATTGGTTGCCAAGATCATGCGATTGGACGCCATTACACTTTTTTATGGAGCTGCGTAAAAGAACAATTGAAAGCCAACATTCATCAAGTTATTGCCGAGATACAGCCCGAAATGTAGGAAAAAGTGGTCGATAACTATCTCAATAGGATTCACTGCTGCAACCAATCCAGAGGCGGTCATTTAAATGACATTGTATTTCTTACATAATGACGAGGTCCAAGCATTATATTGAAATAAAAGTTTCATCGAAATCATAGCTTTGTGTGTGTTTTATTTAACTTTACTTTTGAAACCGAAAAATGGATAACCCGGTATCTCAACTGCGCTGAGTAAAATTTTTTATTTATGGAATGTTGTTTTTAGCAGCAAAGATTTTCCAAAGAACATTTTTTTAAAAATCAACTAATCAAGACATAATTTCTGCATTGAAATTCTATACAAATACAGATAAAAAATTAAAAAAAAAAATAATAATTTACCTCAAAATTTAAAAATCGCAAATAATATTCTAACATTCAAAAATTTTTTGAAAAATCACTTACTGCAGAATGTTGAAGGAATTCTTATTTAAACTTTTGTTTGTATACTAAATTTGAATTAAATTTAAAAATTTTTAATAATTTTTCTGTAACATAATTGTAAAAGATATTGAATTTTACTGCCAACTTGCCTCTATTTTAGACGCTGGGACGTAACTTGTTAAAACTTATATTAATATATGTATTATTATTCTACAGTATTGTACAGTTTAATGATAAAAATTTGTTATTGTTAAAAAAAAACTGTGTCTCTACTAGGAAGACTGTATTTTTTATCGTGTCTACCTTGCTCATATCAAAAGTTTCGTTGGGTTAGCTAACGAGTGCCTTTATAATGATAGAGTCTATTTTGTATAAGATTTCTTAATAAGTTGTATTGTTTGTTTTTTTTTTTATAAAAAAAAATTCAAGCATTCATTACACGTTTGTTTGCATATTTGTTTGCGGTCGTCTGTCCATATGTCTGTCTAACTAGCCGACAGTCTATCTAGTTTCTTTGTTAAAGGTCATCTCTGGCATTGTGCATTGTATTGAATTTTTCTAAGTTTTTCGTTTTTTTTGTTTTAAATATGTCTCATAAATATACGAACATCTAATACACTTGTAGTGTAGACTAAAGTTTTAAATGTTAAACAAAGAAAATATTTCAATTATATATGAAAGTTATTAGTTTTCTTTGTAATATCAGTTGTTATTAGATAGATATGAGAAAATTGAATATTTAAGCAACGATTGTCGTCGTAAAGCAGTTTTATGTAGTCTTACCGGATTGCGTATGAACTACCAGAAAGAATAGGAGAAATGAGAGTTGAGTTTACGGTGTTCTGAGGCAAGCGTAATGTGCCAGCAAACCCTCAAGCAATCCTACCAGCTACAGACCAATAAGTCTCTTAAGCAATTTAGGAAAAATATATGAAAAACTAATTCATAAAAGGACAGATGAGGTTGCCACGGCCCCTGAAATCATATTCGATGAGCAATTTGGATTTAAAAAAGAACGTAGCACCGTTCACCAAATTGATAGAATAAAAAACAAAATTATTAGGAATAAGCGCAACAGGAAGTCAACAAGGTTGATATTACTTGATGTTGAGAAAACATTAGACGCTATATGGCATCACTGTCTACTTTTTAAATTAGTTGTAGCAGATGTGGCTAAGTATTTGTGTAAAATTATCGCCGACTCTCTGCGGTTTCGGTTAGGCAGAGTATCGCGTCGTTAAAAAGTGTTCTGGCAGGACTTCCTCAAAGATCAATTTTATCACCAATTTTGTACTCGATCTATACTTCGGAATTCAAACCTCCTAAAGAAGTTGATATTGCTAATTATGCAGACGTTACGGCGCTAATTTCATCAATCAAGTTAACAAACGCCCTCTTAAGGAAATGGAAACTAATCTCATGGTCTGCAACAAATACTTAAAAAAATGGAAAATTAAGATCAACTCTCACAAAGCCCAAAGCATAAGTTTCCCTTTCAACAAATCTCCGAAAAGTATCTCGACGAGACCAATATATGGGGTGATTTTTTAAGATTTAAGTTTTTCAGGTTGGCAACAATGGTTGGTAATGGCGTCTCCAAACGTCATCTGTCAAAGTGAAAAGTGTACAGTATACTCTGTCATTTCATCATGGAATGACGAATGACCTACCACAACGTCTAATTTTTGGTGAATAGGCCTTACAAAAGCGGCCAATAAAAATCCGCTGTTTTATCGAAAAATTGTGTTCAGCGTCACGTATATATTTACGTGACACCGAAGGCTGTGCAAATAATATGAAAGGTCGAGCAGCAAGTGCTATTACAGCCGCTGACAAGAGGGCTCTTCTGAGATATGCCTCAAATTCACACGATTCTAATGCTAAAATCAAGGAAAAGGCTGGCGTAAATGCAAGCATATCAACGGTAAAAAGAGTTATTTTCGAAGTAGCACACTTGCAACGCTTGAGACTTAAAAAGGAACCACCGCTAGGCAATCTCCGTAAGGAACGTCGTCTTAATTTTTGTCGTACGACTATGAAAAAAAAATTAATTTAGACAGTCCTGATGGCTATAATGACTACTTCTACAATCTTCGAAAAGAGGAACACCTACTCAATCGATTACACAGCCGGGAAGGTGGAGTTATGGTATGGGGTGCGATCTCTTATTATGGCTCAACAGAGCTCCAGTTTCTCTCTGCAAAAATAAATGCGACTTCATACAAAGCTGTGCTGGAAAAAGCTTTTCCCGAAGTTAAAAATGCTACCGGAGACTTGGAGTGGAAATTCCAGCATGACAACGCGCCAATCCACACAGCAAGAGTCAAATCATGGATTGAAAGCCAAAATGTTGAAGTTATGAACTGGCCGCCTTACTCTCCAGACTTAAATACAGAGTGGCGCAATAGAACGTGCATATTGCATCATCTTTTTTTGCGGGGTAGAAAAGGCGCGGGCGGGGGGCGCCTACATCGTTGGGTTGGCGGGCTCATGGAGTTTTAGTCGCTATGAATCACTTCGACGGGAAGCGTTGCGCATTTTACGAGAACTCTCGTTCATATATTGCTACTAGGCGACTATATTGTGCTGAATATGGACTACGGCGAATTAGTGAAGCTCCGAGTGCTAATTTAATTAAAATATAGGTAAAGCGTTTTGAAGAGACCGGTTCAACACTAAAAAACACAAGCAAATGGTCGCCCAAGAACATCTACGACCGAAGACAATGTTGAGAGAGTTATGGAGTCAGTACGAGGAAATCCACAAATGTCGACTCGCAAGACATCGTCTGTCTTACAATTATCGCGACGAAGTTTGCAACGAATTTTAACATTGGATCTTAAACTGCATCCATATAAGCTGAAATTAACACAAGAATTGAAAGAGTCTGACTTCATAGCAAGGCTCGCATTTCCTAATGAAATGCTTAATCGATTTTCCAATTTTGACAATATCCTTTTCTCTGACGAGGCTCATTTCCTTATGAATGGGTTCGTAAACCGTCAAAATTGTCGTTACTGGAACAGTGAAAATCCCAAAATCAAACATCAGAAACCATTGCATAGTTCTAAAATGACAGTATGGGCAGCAATCTCTGGCAGAGGAATAATTGATCCTTTATTCTTCGAAAATGCGCGGGGCCAAAACGTCACGGTTAATACGGAACGCTATGTTGAGATATTGGACGGATTTTTGGCTCCAGAAATTGAAAGTTCAAGAATAGTGAATTCCAGAACTTGGTTCCAACAAGATGGAGCTACCTGTCACACATCAAATGACTCCATGGCGGTAGTGAAGCAGATGTTCCCTGGCAGACTGATTTCGAAAAGAGGTGATATCCCATGGCCCCCACGTAGTCCAGACTTGACGCTTCTTGATTTTTTTTTGTGGGGATACCTCAAACATAAAGTCTAGTTCTCAAGGAGAATATCAGTGGTAAAATGGCAGACATTACACCAGTATTACTGAAGAAAGTTTTCAATAATTTTCGTTTGCGGTTAGAGGAGTGCCGTCGTAGAGAGGGTCACCATTTAGATGATGTTATTTTTAAAAAATAAACTCCATTTATTACTCTACAATGCCTTAGATTTATTTTAACCATATTTATTTTAACCATTTTATTGTTTAATCTATTTTTTAAATATGCACGTTCTATTGCGCCACCCTGTATTATTGAAAAAGTCTGGGTATGGCTAGTACGTAAGGTATACGAATCAGGCAAGCAATATTCAAGCAAAAGTGAACT
This sequence comes from Philornis downsi, assembly GCA_019455685.1. NCBI lineage: Eukaryota > Metazoa > Arthropoda > Insecta > Diptera > Muscidae > Philornis > Philornis downsi. Next base: position 7,712 of record JAHXMU010000803.1, read on the forward strand.
CATTAATGGAATTAAACAAGTTTAGTCGTGTATTTCGCTGAACCTAATCAAAAAACTATATGATTCTTTACAGAATATCTGAATGTATTCTCAACCAGGACGGAAGCACCCACTACTAAATCTTACTTAAAATACTTATTTTTAAATTAAATGTAAGCAAACGAAAATACCTTTTATTTGGAATTAATGTTTTCGTGCCATAGAGTAGCATTGCCCTCCCCTAAAATAATGTTTCCTTAATTTTAGTGTCAATAACTGAGGCATTAAAAATGTTATCGCTTTTTAGTACTTAAATGAAATAAGTGTATAATCTAATTTTTGTAAGGAGAGGCTATTCAAATGAACCAAAAACTGGAATTGAATTTCTTACCTTTTTGTGTGTTTAATGTTTTAGTACTTAATTCATTAAAATGGAAGAAAATTTATGTTATAGGATTACAGCAAATACGTGAAATATGATTTATAAAAGCACAACCAGTTCATTACAATTATTATTTTGGAAAAAATCAAACTTAGCTAAATATTGAAAGGGGATGCTACTCAAGTGAGTGGCACTGTAGTTATCTGTTTTTTAGATTTAAATTGTTGTATTAAAAAAAAACATACTTTTTTGGCTATATACATTGCTGGACACTTTAGCAACCGCTTTAGCAAAGTTAAATCAAGTTGAATTATATCCCCAAAATCTCTATAGGATTTATTATTATACAAGGTGGGCCATATGAGTGTTGGCGATTTAATTCTTCAATTTCTCGGTAACGCGCGGCGCGGGGTGGCGGGAGGATATGTTGTTCGCTGCGCCGCTTCCTGGAAATTTAGTCGCCATGGAGCCGTACACGGGAGTGCAGTGTGCATTTTGTGTCCGAGCGTATTACGAAAACAATAAATCAGTGATTACTGCACGACGTTTGTAACGGCATGAACACGGTTTACACGATTTAAGTGAAGTTCCAAGCGCCAATGTGATACGAAAATGGATCAAAATGTTCGAAACAACCGGCTCAACAGTACCAATTACGGTTCGTGGTCGCCCAGTTTCTGCAAGATCAGCCGACATTGTGGAGCGTGTTCGTGTTTCAGTTCAGCGAAATCCGCAACAGTCAACACACGTAAGAGAAGTCAGTCTTTGGATGTCAAAAGAACAACTTTACGACGAATTTTGAAACGTGATTTGCACTTGAAGGCTTATAAGATTCAGATAGTCCAAGAATTAAAACCCGATGATGCCAATAACCGACTTAACTTTGTCAATTTGATGCTAGAGCGGTTCAACAATTTCAACAACGTGATTTTTAGTGATGAGGCCAATTTTCACCTTAATCGCCATGTGAACAAGCAAAATTGTAGGTTCTGGTCCGAGACTAATCCCCGATGCTTGCATGAACGCCCACTTCACAGCCCTAAGCTTGTCGTGTGGGCTGGGATAACGTCAACCGGTATTATTGGACCATACTTTTTTGAGGACGAAAGAGGGCATGCGATGACGGTTAGGGCGAACAATTATTGCAACATGCTAGCAGACTTTTTGGTGCCAGCTTTGCAAGAACTTCAAGGCAATACCTCGAGGATGTGGTTTCAACAGGATGGGGCCACATGTCATACGGCTAGGGTATCCATAGAGCTGCTGAAAAATGTTTTTCCTGGAAAACTCATTTCGAAATTGAATGGCCCCCACGTAGCCCCGATCTCTCTCCATGCGATTATTTTCTATGGGGCTACCTCAAATCGGTAGTCTACGAGAATAATCCGACCAATTTAGAGCAGTTGAAGAGGAACATTATTCAGGAAAGTAACAAAATACCGAGAACAACTTTTCAACGAGTTTTCCAAAATTTGCGACTTCGGTTCCAAGAGTGTCAAGCAGCCGAGGGAAGCCATTTGGACAACATTATTTTTAAGTCTTAAAAATTCCCATGCTTCTACTTTTTAAAAATACAAATATATTTTTTTTATGTTTCGTACCCACCCTGTATTATTTTTATCAGAAGCCAGGCTAAATTCTTTTAACTTTAATTTTTGGTTTATTGTTTAACGAGTTTTCGTCTCTGCCCTAAGTCACGCTGTAATTTCTATGCTAATTTGCCACCAAAATTAATGAACTTAATTTGTCAACAAGGTCGTAACCATAATTTGACTGCTATTTTCATTTTTGCAACTGCCATAAATATGTTTGTTCGCCTATAACAAAACATTTCTTTATAAAGTTGACAAACAAACAAATTGTTTGCAAAATTATAATGAGAAACACCTTCTGAGTAAATTTGACGAAGGTGTTTATTGCAAAAACTGTGTAAAACTCCCTCATCATATTGAAATGATTGCAGTTTCAATTAGCATACATAAAAAAAAAGTAACCAAAATGTAGGCAAAATAAAATATCGTTAAACACACACCATTATTACAAAACTCTGGCCGTATGAAAAAGGCTTACTTTTTGTAATGATAGAAATTCAACAATATAAAAATGAACAACTTAAGTTACAGAACAAACCAATAATTTGCAAGTTTTCTTATAGAAACACATTGAAACATATAAACTTGAATATTGAATAATGAAAATTCGTGTAGAGGAAATTTGAATATTCAAAATAAAAATTGAAATAAAGGGTGTCCAAATGAGAACGCAAGATTTAAATGACTGATGCAGCAATTGAATTGTTACTCTGGCTGTATGACATGTGGCGCCGTCTTGTTGAAACCACATGCCCTCCACATTCATTTCTTCAATTCTAGACACGAAAAAACTGGTTATCATTTCACGATACCGAACACCATTGACTGTTTGCGCTTGACATGCCTCACTTTCATAAAAAAAGGACCAATGATTCCTCCAGCCCAAAATCCACACCACACAGTGACACGTTGAGGATGCATTTGCTTCTCGTGAATCACTCGAGGATTTTCCTCACCCCAAATGCAACAATTCTGCCTATTGACGAAGCCATCAAGGTGGAAATGGGCCTCGTCACTGAAGATGATTTTATCGGCAAAATCAGCATTTTCATGTTGCCTCTCCAATACCCAATTAACGAACTTCCTTCGCTGTTCATGGTCAGCTGGCTTCAGTTCCTGAGTCAATTGAACTTTGTATGCCTGAAGATGCAAATCCTTTGTCAAAATTCGCTGCATAGTGCATTTGGAGACACCAATTTGCTGAGCTCGGTGTCGAATTGAGGTGGATGGAGTTTGAGCAACATCATCACGTACAGCTGCGACATTTTCGGTCGATCGACCTGGTCGAAGGCGCGTTGTTGTCTTTACATCACTAACAGACCCAGTTTTGGCAAATTTATCCTTTAATCTCTTTAGAGTTGATTTTATTAGAGCATTATTGTGACTCCAAATTCATCGCAATTTGCGAACTGTAGCCGCAAAACTTTCATCATTTTGGTAAAACAATTTCACAATGAGAATGCGTTGTTCATTCGTGTAGCCCTCCATTTTTACTAACTTCGTACCTTCTACTAGCAAACAATAATAATTGTTCAAATGTCAAACAATGGCACTTCGAATGGCGCCAAATTTAAATTTTGTTCTTGCGTTCTTGTTGGGACACCCTTTATAACTATCATTAATATTTTCTGGTTTGGCAAAAACTTTGCATCGACAGATTTTAGAGGGCTCCCGGTAAAGATCAAAAATTAAATTTTTGTCACATAGAACATACAGCACATCTTCAATATCATAGAGCTTGTAAAATTTGTGGGAATCATCAACGTCACGGACTTGTACAACTTTTTGCGGTCACCAAAGTGTTGATTTGCCAAACCAACAAGGTCTTCCGCGGATCACATTAGCTGCTGCTAGTGGAATAAAATAACTAAGCAATGTAGGTAGCCTAGCAGCCATCACGTGCAGATTGCGAGCCATTAATTTCCATCATACCTATTGCACTGAATTAGTGCATATTTTGGTAGCACCCTTTTCTCAAGCACGCACCATACATGTGTTGTATTTTGCACTTTGGTTCCACTGCATCATGATGCGTTGCCGCCAAAGCTGAGCTGCAACACATGTTCGTTTTAAACTTATGTTGCTTTTCGTTATAAATTCGCCATCTTTTTCATAATTATACAGATGCAAAAATACCAACTACAACAAACAAACGGAATATATAGAATTTCATCATGTAAATGAAACCCACAACACTTGATGGCGCCCTCATGTGTCTCCCATAGCTGCTGACTGGCTGCTGTTGGCTGGCTGATGGCTGTTAGCATGATGGAATGAATGATGGGGGTACCCAAAGTGGTATCGGTGTCGGTGTCGGTCGCTGCGTTCTAAATTCCTTTGTATGGATCGGAGAACAGCGACAACAATAACATTCGCTTAATTAGGAAATGACAAGTCGGGGAGTCTCCTTGAAGTACGCATTTTTTTTTTTTTTTTGGTTTTTTGATGTCGAGGATACAGAGTCACTGCTGGTCGCGCTACTCGCGTAATTAAACAACATAATTTCAACATTTAGCAAATTATGATAATTTATTATCGCGCCCACCCTAAACTAAATTATGTATTTTATGAGTCATTGAAATGGGGAGTAAAAACGCAGCAAACCGAAATTACAATTTCGGGGAACTGGTTGCAGCATCAAGGTTACGCTGCATTTATGAATAATGACTAATTAGCAGAGATTTTCTGTTGCAAAGAGGGTGAAATGATGGGAACGTTTAAATTTTCCTAAGCCAAGGTTACAAATTTAAATGCAATGGTGTTTATTACAATTCTTATAATCATCATATTGTGCATACCAGAAAGTGATACAAAAATATTTGTTAAACTTTCTTGTACATTTATAGAAAATCTGTAGATTATGCCTTGAACTATAATTTTGGAATTGCCCCTCAAATCATTTATTTATATTTTCATTTTGTTGAAATAGAAAACATGACCAGGAATACCTCACATGCATATTAAATAGTGCACCGGCACGTGACTTTATTTCACTTTTAGTGACTGACATTTAGCCATCTAAATAACCATGCAGAGAGGAGAGCACATTGTGCAGCGTATGATTTGAAACTAAATCTCTTTGACCGTTTGATGTAATGACAGTGGGAACTCGGTATATGCAACTGTTGATATTACAAATTAAATTTATGTTAAGCATGCTGACTAATTCTACGTCTATTATGTTAAGTTTTCTTTATTCCATCCAAAAATAATCAAAAACTTTTTGTCGTTTTGTAATGGAATGGTCGATTCTAACTAAACTAGAAGATATACATATTACATATATAGAAGGAATTGATCGGATATACTCGTGCCGATAAAACTCATCTATCGGCATCTTTAGCCGTTTGATGTAATGACAGTAGAAACTCAACATACGCAACTGTTGATGTTAAAAACATAAATTTATTTTAAACGTGCTGACTAATTCTACGTCTATGCTAAGTTTTCTTTATTCCATCCAATAATAATCAAAAACTTTTCGTCGTTTTCTGCCATTGTAATAGAATGGTCGATTCTAACTAAACTAAAATATATACATATTATAAAGGGTGTCCCAACAAAAACGCAAGATTTAAATTTGGCGCCATTCGAAGTGTCAGTGTTTGACATTTGAACAATTATTATTGTTTGCTAGTAGAAAATACGAGGTTAGTAGAAATGGAGCGCTACACGAATGAACAACGCATTCTCATTGTGAAATTGTTTTACCAAAATGGTGAAAGTTTTGTGGCTACAGTTCGCCAATTGCGATCAATTTGGGGTCACAATAATGCTCCGAAAGAGTCAACTGTAAGGAGATTAATGGATAAATTTGCCAAAACTGGGTCTGTTAATGATGTAAAGACAACAACGCGCCTTCGACCAGGTCGATCGACCGAAAATGTCGCAGCTGTACGTGATGATGTCGCTCAAACTCCATCCACCTCAATTCGACACCGAGCTCAGCAAATTGGTGTCTCCAAATCCACTATGCAGCGAATTTAGACCAAAGATTTGCATCTTCGTGCATACAAAGTTCAATTGACTCAGGAACTGAAGCCAGCTGACCATGAACAGCGAAGGGAGTTCGTTAATTGGGTATTGGAGAGACAACATGAAAATGCTGATTTTGCCGATAAAATCATCTTCGCAAGTGGATTTTGGGCTGAAGGAATCATTGGACCTTTTTTTTTATGAAAATGAGGCATGTCAAGCGTCACTGGTGTTCGGTATCGTGAAATGATAACCAGTTTTTTTCGTGCCCAGAATTGAAGAAATGAATGTGGAGGGCATGTGGTTTCAACAAGACGGCGCCACATGTCATACAGCCAGAGAAACAATTCAATTCAATTTAAATCTTACGTTCTTGTTGAGACACCGAGGCAATTGATCGGATATACTCGTACCGATAAAACTTATCTATCGGCATCTCTGGCCGTTTAATGTAATGACAGTGAAAACTCGACATATGCAGCTGTTGATGTTAAAAATTAAATTTATATTAAGCGTGTTGGCTAACTGTAAGCCTATGTCAATGCTTAATTATTGCAATCAAAAATAATCCAAAATTTTTTGTCGCTTTCGCGGGAAAGAATAACTAATTATTCAAACGTTTGTAATAAAAAATGAAAACTCGTCAAACTTTGGGTTTTTTGCATATCGGATTTATTACGAAGGGAAAATTAACTTCCATTATTTAGCTGTTTAATTAGAGCAGTGATTCGTCCTTCGCTATAATTCAGAGCTGTTTATAATGGCAGCAATTTGAACTTATTAACTATAGGATGACCAGATAGACACTAACTAAACTAAAAGATATACATATTATATAGGATGATTTTTTAAGATTTAAGTTTTTCAGGTTGGCAGCACTGGTTGGTAATGGCGTCCAAACGTCATCTGTCAAAGAGAAAAGTGTACAGTATACTCTGTCATTTCATCATGGAATGAGGAATGATCTACCACAACGTCTAATTTTTGGTGAATGAGCCTTACAAAAGCTCAATGAAAATCCGCTGTTTTATCGAAAAATTGTGTTCAGCGATGAGGCTCATTTCTTGCTGAACAGATACGTAAACAAGCAAAACTGTCGCATATGGAGTGATGAACAGCCACATGCCATACATGAATTATCGATGCATCCCGAAAAAATGGCAGTCTGGTGTGGTTTATGGGCTGGTGGCATCATCGGTTCATTTTTCTTCAAAGACGACGGTGGAAGAAACGTTACCGTCAACGGCGACCGATATCGAGCCATGATACGCGATTGTTTTTTTGCCCCAATTGGCTGAGTTGAACTTAGTTGACATGTGGTTTCATTAGGACGGTGCAACACTGCTCGTGAAACAATAAATATGTTGAGGGATGAATTTGGTGAGCAGCTTATCTTTCGATTTTGTCCTGTCAGTTGGCCCCCAAGATCTTGCTATTTAACGCCTCTTGATTATTTCTTGTGGGGTTATGTCAGGTCGTTAGTCTATGTGGACAAGCCGAACACTATTGAAGCCTTACAGGATAACATAACATGCTTTATTCCTGGAATACAGGCCGAAATGCTCTAAAAGTGTCGAAAAATTGGACCTTCCGAATGGACATTTTGAGACGGAGCCGCGGACAACATTTACATGAAATTATCTTTAAAAATTAAATGGCAAAGACCAATTTATCGATTCCAATAAAAAATTTTAATACATGATGCAAATTTGAGTGTTTTATTCGATTTAAAAAAAAAAAAAAAAAAACTACTATTAAAAAATCACCCTATATAAGTATACAGAGGCAATTGATCGGATATACCGATAAAACTCATATATCGTAATATAATAATTTACTGTGGAACAACCTACTATACATTCTACAAAATACAAAACACATACAAAAAAACTATCGGGTATTGTTCATTTCACTGGCCCACTTTAAGGGATCGTCAAAATTTCTTGCTAAGCCCGCACTACTTTACTCTGTATTGCCGTTGAGTTTAAGCGCCATCTGTCATTCAGTTTGTTTGCAGTACTCGATTTTGTTAGTTCATCCCAAAGTTTGTTTTTGCAATTTTTACAATAGATAAGAATATTTTATATTGCAAATGAAATTTGGAAGACTGAATAACTGGAAACGTTACAGAAGGCATACGGTGAATATACTTTGGCAAAAACACAAAGCCTACAAATAGTTAAAATTTATTACAAAACTAGTGTTAAAAACATGGGCACTTTTCGTGTATTATGGGGTGATTATGTTGGTCGCAATTATAATGGTCATAATTTGAAAAAACTGGAAGCGTTATACATGTGGTCAGGCCAGTGCATTTTCGGAACGTCCGCATTGCCGAAAATACCGCTTCTGTTAGTGAAAGTGTAGCGGATAATCCGAATTTCCCAATTCCAATGCGTTCTCAACAATTGGGCCTGTCTTACGGTTTATTATGGCGTATTTTGGATTTCGATTTGCACCTTTATCCAGCTTACACAACAATTCAAGCCGGCTGTGACCATTCACGACGCCGTAATTATGTTGACAGAGTGCAACAGGCTTTCAATGCTGATTTTTCGAACAAAATTTTCTTCAGCAATAAAGCTCATTTCGTACTCGATGATTACGTCAACAAGCAAAATTGTCGCATATGAGGCTCGGAGAACCCAGAGGTGATTGTGGAGAAGCCCTTACTTCCGGAGAAAGTGACTGTTTGGCCCGCATTATGGTCTGGCGGTGCCATTGGGCAGTGTTTTTTTGAAAATGATGCTGAAGAATGGTTCAGAGCACTATGGTCGTATGACAACCGCCTTTTTTTTGGCCAGCAATTGAAGATTATGAGCTGGACGATATGTGTTTTCTAAAAGATGGTACCATCGACCATACAACACGACCAATTTTTGCTTTATTATATGAGAAATTTGCAGAAAGCCTAATTTCACATTTTGGCGACATAAATTGGCCACCAAGATTATGTGATTTGAAGCCGTTAGACTTTTTTTGGTAGGGTTACATCAAAGACCGTGTTTATGCGGATAATCCCTAAGCATTGGAACATTTCAAAAAAATCAACATTTGTCAAGTTTTCGGCGAGATACCGACCGAAATGTGCCAAAAAACGGGTGGAAAATTACCTGAAAAGAGTCCATTGCTGCAACCAATCCAGAGGCGGTCATTTAAATGACATTGTATTCAGTGCAAGGTCCACTATTCAAATCGAAAAATGAATAATCCGATACTACATATATATATATCGGATTATGTCGCAACTTTGGCAAGACTTTATCTCCACATTGATGATAGTTTTGAAGTACTATTAGTACATTTATAGCATGATAGTTGGCGCTATCATCTTTGCCTATAAAGTTGAAAGCAGCAGTTAGTTTTTAGTATTTTGGGTATTAAGACTTTTTGGAATACACAGTAATCGAGGAATAGCAGAGCTGAATATTTGTAAATTTCAGTAGAAGACCACCTGATCTTCCCTTCTATCTTAATGACATTATAGTTTATCCCTATATTGTTATACTTAATCTAATCTCTTGCATATTTCTGATATTTTCTGCTTTTGCTCCCTTGTTCATTGGAAACGATGGGCTCCCTTGCATTTGCCTCCACTATTTCGCATTTACAAAATACCTAACGAAAGTACAAAGGTTTTGGGCGGACCCTGCAACATTTGCAGTTTGTATAGTGTAATAATAAAACAAATCTCAAAATTAATTATAGCACACCAAAGAGAAATTCCTGAAACTGTAATCGTAAAGAGATGCCAGAAACAGGCCACTCAACACAACTTTGAGTAAATACAAATATAACTTTGGATACGGCAACGTGTTTTGTAATTTATTTTTCTGCAAAGTGAAAACCCATTAAAACTAGATCGCGCTGTTGAGGAGGGCGCATGTAGATGGTGTAACTTTGAGTGCAATGGACACTTTAATTTCTCACGATTTTTCAGCGAAACTGAAAACGTGCGCCAAGCGCATTCATTCAATCATCTAAGAGGTGAAGCTGAAAAAAAACCATTTCGTTTTGCAGTTGTTAAATTGGAAATTTGCAACTTGGCAGAAATGTTATCAAATTGCTTATAATGGAGAAACTGTCGTGCAAAATTGTCAATAGCGCCATGGCAACGCAGATCCTATTGAATATGATAAATAAAGTTTAAGAAAAACGTTTACACTGCCATGGTTTAAATAAAATCAATGTCTCCTTTAACCTTTTTTACTGTGTGTTAACTTAAATTATCTACCAAGTCACAAACCGTTAAGTTTTCATGGCATATGTATGAAAATTAACCGCTTATCTAAAACCCAGTAAACATTTTGAGATGTTAGGACTAAGAAAACTAAGACGTAAACGGATTTTCAAAGAATGCCAAGATAAGGAAAGGTCAAGGTTTTACATATCCAGTGAAAAAAAACTGGAAATCATTGAAAAATAATAAAATATTAATCACTTCCAATAGCACAATATATGCATATTTATAATTTCCAAAGAAGCACTTTTATACTGCTTCCAAATCTAAAAAAAACTCCGTAGTTCGTATTAAATGGAATTACATTTAAATACTATTAATTTGTTTGAATTAGACTGCTCTATAATCACATTTGATAGAAACATTGTTTGATTGTTCAAATTTGTATCTAAAAACACTTTTTTAAAAATAAAAATGTGACGAAAACACATCATCTTAAACAGCACTGCCTTCCTATGACAAGCCTATGTTAAATTCATTAGTGGTTACGCACATTGCTCCAAAAACTGTACTGAATTTTAGCTTCCGTCGATGCACCTCTTATGCTGGATACAATTTTGTGTTGGTAGAAGTTTTCATAGGAATGTTTCAACCATATGGAATAACGTTTGAAGAAGTTTTGGTCAAACTTCGATATCCAGATATTCATAAAGACACTTTAATGTCCTAACATTATATTTTCTTTTTGAAAAGTTATTAAAAAAAAAACGCTTGTCAAAGAACCATTATCAAGTTATTCAGTGTTTTTATTAAATTACAATATTAATCGAAAGAAATTAATATAAAAAAAACAAAAATAATGAAACTCATTTTTAATGTATTAACTGCCATTGCAGCATACGAGTATTTGTCTCGCCATAAAGTATGTTACTCATTCCTTGTTAAATGACTCTTGAGCCACCTATGGTAAACTTATCAAACTATTATGGGAATCATTTTCAATATGTAAATGATTCACCTTTCCCGATTCGTAAGTAATATCGTTCTCTTTTTTTTTTTTTTTGTTTATTATAGCAAACTTAATATACTTTATGCTTTTATAAATGCGAATATTCTTCAAACATTGTATGCCTAGGTTATTATAGAAGACCCTTTGTTATTAACTTACAATATTAACTGGAAAAAATTAAATATAAAAAACAAAAAAGGGATGAAGCCCGTTTCTAATTTATTAACTGCCATTGAACTCCTGATCATACCAGTGGTTTCAGTAGAAAAGCGTTATGCAGCATATTTGTCCCGCCACAAAGTATGTTACGCATTCCTTGTTAAATGACCTTTGAGCCACCTATGGTAAACTTATCAAACTATTATGGGAATCATTTTCAATATGTAAATGATTTATCTTTCTCGATTCGAAAGTAATATTATGTTTCGTTTTGTTCTTTTTATTTATTATAGCAAACTTAATATAGTTTATGCCTTTATAAATACGAATATTCTCCAAAAGCATTGTATGCCTAGGTTATTATAGAAACCAGAGTGCACATTAAGCAACACAACAGTGCACATACAGCAATTCACCCCTTTTTTTTATTAAATTACAACATTAATCGAAGAAAACTTAAATATAACAAAACAAAAATAATGAGGTTTGCTTTTAATTAATTAACTGATATTAAAGTCCTGGATACACTAATGGTATTAGTTGAAAAGCGTTATGCATCATATTTGTCTCGCCACAAAGTATGTTACGCATTCCTTGTTAAATGACTCTTGGAGCCACCAATGGTAAACTTATCAAACTATTTTAGGAATCATTTTCAATAGGTAAATGATTCATCTTTCCCAATTTAATACTAATATTAGGTTTTTTTACATTCACATTCATCACAACAATTCAACCCTTTTGAACTCATGTCCAAACACTTTGCTGGGTTTCATTGCAACTAATAATGCAAGTTATTATACAAACGATTGTTTTGCACTTTTGCTCGTTGAACCAAAAAAATACGTGCCTTATAAATTTAACATTAAAATCGTTATTTGTTACAATGCTATCAATTAATAATCTCCCTTTCCCTCTCTCTCTCTTTGGCTTAGTTGCCAAAATGTCTGAACTCTGCGTAGGTCTATGACCTGTGGATAAATCACAGCGGATTCGCACATAACTCTTGGTTTGCCAACAGTTCGAAGGCTGTGACGTCTCTATAACTATTGTACAATTAGCTATTGTTTAACTTTAGTTAATGAACTGACCGAACATATTTAATCTTTCCTTTGCCGTTCCTCCTCCACAGCTCTTCAATACGTTTGGTTATCAAACCCGTTTTCTTTGTTTGATGCCTTTTCGGACGTTAATTGATCATTATTAGAAAAAGAAAGAATTAGAGAAGAAACGTAATTAAAAAGAAAATTGTGTGCGTGGTTGGATATAAATAAATACATAAATAAACATCGGTCGTCAACAAATTGCCAGAAATTGGTCAATAAAACACAAAAATACTTATTATTCATTCAAATTTATTATATTGGCTTCAAAGCAAGTCTCTTCCGAAATAATTGTCTTATGGCCACGAATAATCCAATTGTCAAAGAAAATTCCATACGCATTTTTCGGAAAAGACTTTAGTTCTTTCCATGAACCCTCTTTTATGTCTTTTATCGATTGAAAACAGATGCCTCGAAGTAGGAATTTATGATTTAAAAGGAAAAAGAAATTGTGGCGTACATATCAGGTTATTCGATGACAGTTGTTGAGGTTTTCATTAGAAGTTCGTTCACAATAATGGCCTTGTGAGACGCTGCGTTATCGCGGTGAAAAAATCTTTAAGACTTCTTTCCACAAATCTGGATTTTTTTGACGAATTTGCTCTCTTAAACGCCACATAATGCCCAGATAATATTCTTTATTTACCATCTGACTTTTTGGCAAAAATTCCAAGTGCACAACATTGCGATAAGCAAAGAAAACCGTTAACACTACTTTGACTTTTGGCCGATTTTGGCCATACCATTCCAAAGCTTGTTGACTCATTTGCATGTCAGACTCGTAAATCCATGTCTCACCATTAGCTATAATGCGTTTTATAAATGTGAAGTCCAGATAGACCCATTCTACTAAAAAAAATTTTAGTCTTTCAAAACCAGTCGATCGGCACCATGTTGCATATCCCAAAAATCGTTTAAAGTGGTATGAATTGATTGGTGAGACATAGAAAATTCAGCGGCTTACAATCAAATGATAATTTTCGGTTACCTTTTTCACTTTATCTATTCTTCCACCGAATCTTCTATGTCCTATAAAGATTTCCAAAAGAATCTTATCCTATAAGGTGTCCTACGATAACCTTATCTTGTAAGGTCTTCTACGAGAGCCTTATCCTATAAGATTTTCTACGAGAACCTTATCCTGTAAGGTTTTCTACGAGAGCCTTATCCTATAAGGATTTCTACGGGGATCTTATCCTACAAGTTTTCTACGAGAACCTCATTCTATCATATTTTCTACGAGAAGCTTATTCTATAAGGTTTTCTGTTTACCTTACCTTTTCCTTTATGTTTCTACCTTGTGTACCTTATTCTATACGGTTCTCTACAATAACCTAATCCTATAAGGTTTTCTACGAGAACCTTATCCTATAAGGTTTTCTACGAGAGCCTTATCCTATAAGGTTTTCTACGGGGATCTTATCCTACAAGTTTTCTACGAGAACCTTATTCTATATGGTTTTCTACGAGAACCTCATTCTATCAGGTTTTCTACGAAAAGCTTATTCTATAAGGTTTTCTATGAGAACCTTATTCTATAAGGTTTTCTATGAGAACCTTATTCTATAAGGTTTTCTATTTACCTTATCTTCCTTTATCCTTCTACCTTTTCTACCTTATTCTATAAGGTTCTCTACTATAACCTAATCCTATAAGGTTTTCTACGAGAACCCTATCCTATAAGGTTTTCTATGGGGATCTTATTCTATAAGTTTTCTACGAGAACCTTATTCTATAAAGTTTTCTACGAGAACCTTATCCTATCAGGTTTTCTACGAGAACCTTATTCTATAAGGTTTTCTGTGAGAACCTTATCCTATAAGATTTTAGGAGGATCTTATCCTATAAGATTTTCTACAAAAACCTTATCCTATAAGGTTTTCTATGGGGATCTTATCCTATAAGTTTTCTATAAGAACCTTATTCTATAAGGTTTTCTATTTACCTTATCTTTTCCTTTATCCTTCTACCTTTTCTACCTTATTCTATAAGGTTCTCTACGATAACCTAATCCTATAAGGTTTTCTACGAGAACCTTATCCTATAAGGTTTTCTACGAGAACCTTATTCTATAAGGTTTTCTATGAGAACCTTATCCTATAAGATTTTAGGAGGATCTTATCCTATAAGATTTTTTACAAAAACCTTATCCTATAAGGTTTTCTGTGAGAACCTTATCCTATAACCTTTTCTACGAGAACTTTGTTCTATCAAGTTTTCTATGAGATCCTTACATTTTATAAGGATATCTACGAGAATATTTTCGTGTGAGATTTCCATAGACGTTTTCTGTTAAATATTCTTCTGATTTTTTACGGAAATTCTATTGCGTAACTTTTTATGATTTTCTAAGGTTTTGTATGAATAGCGCTTTCCTCTTTCATGTTTTGTACAAATGCTTTGTTCAATGTTTATTCTTAGCCTCAAAAGTTTTCTTGTTCAAAACGATTTTATATGAAAACTGTACTAAATATTTTTTTTACGAAAGTCTTCTCTTTAAGAGATCCTGCGAAACCATTGCTTTGCATTGCTCCATCAGCTCCCCTGAGGTTTTCCATGAAAAGTTCGCAACGTTTACTTGACACTTATTTGGTTTTGAAATGTAAATATTTTTAATTTTAAGAGTTTCTGCTCTTCAACTCTCTAGAGACCTTGTTGACAACGTTCATATCAATTGATGTTGTAGTTGATGCTATTGTGTATTTTTTTTTTTTATGAAAATCCCCAGCTTGATTGACACTTGAGAGGTTGGATGCCACTTTGAATATGAAAACTTACGAATTGAACGTTTACAAAATGATTAAAATTTTAAATACGTTTTCGACAAACAAAAAATACAGTCAGTCCTTATCCATGGCGAACATAGGAAACACACAAACTACAAATAGCAAGGAGAAACACATGAATATTAACTACTATGGCATGGCAGGAAGCATATGGTGAAGAGGCGCAGGAGGAGGATCCTGTCGCGGAGGGAGTCATTTGAACATATGTACAAATGCGCGAAAGTGTCAACACTTGACGCCTGCCTTCACTTTCTCATCCACCACATTCGAATGTACAGCAGTTAAATAAAAACTCATGATATTGTCAAACGTTGACGGCGGTGACGACGATGCCAGAGTTTAACACTTGTCATGGATGTTGTACATTGGAAGCCTACTGATAGAGGGACGGACGCAGGGCTAGCACATGGATGGCTTTGTCTGGCTTGGTCTCAGTCTCTATTGGCGTCAAAGAGTTGAATCGTCATAACGAAATTTGAAATTGAAAATGCCGAAGAACCCAAACAACAATGCGCTGTAATGAATGACAAATTAAATAATAATAATAGCAATAATCTTAATGAAAGAAAAAGGAAAAACTAGACAATGACGCTAGAAATAGGGAAACTTGGCACAGGAAGCCACCAGACAAAGGGTTACAGCACCATCCGCCAATTTATTGTTTGATGTTTGACTTTCAGTCTTAGTCTTGTGTGTTTTCTTGTACGAAAAAGACAATGAACTTTAACTTTGTTGCGAAGATTTTGCTGCCACTTCAGATGTTATTCTGTGTGAAAATTCACTACGCATTGTTTGTAGTTTCTTCAACCAGATATGTTTTCGCTCACTTTTTGATACACGACAGGACTGCAAGCAACAATTATTTCATTAAAAGCCCTTCAATTACATTTCAAGTTAATTTCCCCTCCCAACTAATGTATTATGCGATTGTAATTACATATAATGGCAACTCTTGAAGTCACTAATACGGAAGCAATCTCATACATACCTACAAAGCAAGCGAAACTAAGGCGCAATACGAGCACAATCAACTATTATTGCTCATATGGAGGTGACCATTGCATAATTACATTGCATACAACGTAACTGGTAGTCCAAATACAGATACCTTCTTGAATCTTATGTTATCCTACATACAAAACTGTCAAATCTGGGCATCGGGAAATCCGAATGTGAGTGGAGGGTCCAATGCACCCGCAGAGACTGACAGTTTGATATGAATTTGGTAAAAATATGTTTTCCATAAGCAACCAGAATGTTTGTTCTTCCCAATAAAGTTCTAATATTCCAAAAGAAATTTAGTTTCGTTTATTTCCATTTTTCAGAAGAAACCTTAAAGAAACAAATCACACTATGATTTCCGTAAAACCCTTATAGAATATTGGAATCCTACAAAACCGAATTCCTACAAACTGAAAAGAATACTGTAGAGAATAAGGTCTTCATAGAAAACTTTACAGAATAAGGGGTTTCATAGAAAACTTTACGGAATAAGGTTCTTCAGAGAAAACCTTATGAAATATGGTTTTTTTTATAGAAAACCTTACAGAATAAGGTTTTTCATAAAAAACCTTACGGAAAAAGGTTCTTCATAGAAAACCTTACGGAATAAGGTTCTTCATAGAACATCTTACAGAATAAGGGTTTTCATAGAAAACCTTACGGAATTATATTTTTCATAGAAAACCTTACGGAAAAAGGTTCTTCATAGAAAACCTTATGGAATAAGGTTCTTTATAAAAAATCTTACGGATAAATGTTCTTAATAGAAAACCTTACGGAATTAGGTTCTTCATAGAACATCTTATGGAATAACGTTCCTCATAGAAAATCTTACGGAATAAGGTTCTTCATAGAAAACCTTATGGAATAAGGTTCTTCATAGAAAACCTTGCGGAATCAGGTTCTTCATAGAAAACCTTACGGAATAAGGCTCTTCATTGAACAGTGTAAGGTTTCCACAAAGAACGTTATATGATACATTTCCCATAGAGAATCTTTTAGAATGAAGTTTTTACAGAAAAGCCTTTAGCTTGCTATAAAAAAAACTTTCTCATAGAAAACCTTGCTCATAGAAAACTTTATAGAATAAGGTTTATTGGATAAGTTTTCTTATACGATAGAGGAAGGCTTTCATGGAAAACCTTACAGAGTAAGGTTTTCATAGAAAACCTTATAGAGTAAGGTTTTCATAGGAAACCTTATAGAGTAAGGTTTTCATAGGAAACCTTATAGAGTAAGGTAAGGTTACTCTTATAGAGTAAGGTTTTC
>JAHXMU010000803.1:30147-65326 GCA_019455685.1 Philornis downsi
TTTTGTACAAAAGCTTATTGGATAGATTATAGGATAAGATAGGATATAGGATTGTAGGATACGATTTTCATAGAAAATGTTATTAGATATAGGCATTGACATTTGATGTGCAGATGTGACTACCGCATACAACTCGTTTTTTTTTTGGTTTGCAGATAATCGACCTTAAATAATTCGTTTAAAATGTGACAGCAAGTCATCGAAAGACACATGTAGGCAAAAGTGATTTGACATCACACTGCAAATGCTCGCAAGTGTGTTTTCTAAGTTATTGACTTAGCTATGTGGGAATCTTTATACTGTTAAACACTTTAATAAAGCCTTGGCAATGGACACTTAAAGCAATTTATATGTACACAACTTCAACGTTTATGAAAAAGCTGCAAATGTCAACCTTTCAAATATGAGCAACTTTTTTTGTTTCAAAACATCTGTATTGAACTTGCAATACGAATCATAAGCCCATAACTAATGAACAACTCTCAACGATGTTACACACTTTGAAGTGTAGATATTAATCCAATCTTCAATCTTTCAATTATGATTTGATCCTTAAAAGGTAACATCTGAATGGGTTAGCATTGAAAAACGGTTTAAAATATACGACAGCCGTAAAGTAAATCTCATTAACCCACTCAAAATGTTAAAACCGGTAGACAATTAAAACAAAAATGTTAATTTTTTATGTGCCATTGTCATTAATGACGGGAGACGTCCTCTCTCCTACAAATTAACTGCAATTGTTCTGTTAAAAGTGAGAAAAAACAAGCAGAAAAACACGTGAAGCGAAAATTACAAATGAGACGCACACACACACAGAGCCAGGCAGACGGACAGATCGAGCTGCGACGGATTGTAGCTACAAACAAGAAACTACTTAAGACCAAAATACTACAATGGCACAGCCACTGGAACGTTTGACTCTTTTTTGTGTGTAATTACACGTTTTATTTTCCTCCAACTATGGCGGGGCTTAATTGCTACGAGTGATTTTTTTAGCGTGACATCAAAACACTTTCACTTGTTGTAGTGACGGTTGGCTACGACGGTGGCAGTAATGGTAGCGTCGCTGTTTGCTGCTTCCATTGTGTCCACATAGCGCTGCATTAGCAGCAAGTGCCTTTGCCTGCCGCAAGTGCCTTTGCCTGCCGCAATGATCCATTGCTAATGTTTAGTGAAGGTGTTTGCCAACAATGCGCTCACACTTATGGGTAGTCTCGGATTAACTTGGATTTACCGAAAATCCGGGTAGGAGAAAAAAACAAGTAGCTACCAACAGTAGACCCATTAGGCTGGGTGGGGTTGTCATGTCGGTCTTCAGATGACTGGAAATGTTGTAACATTTTTGAAGCAGTGATGCGGGAAAAACTAAATATTTACAAGTAGAAGAGGCCATTTGACATGTAACAAGCAATGTTCATTAAGAAAGCTTTACAAATTTAAACGCATATAGAGGAGGGTGATGTGCTAAGTGGATGGTATGTGCAATACGAGACTCCATAAGAAAATGGAAATATAGCGCTAAGGCCGGTGCCATGGCAACAGAAAATGGAATTTATATCTCAAGTCAACTGATAAGATCTACTTGGGCCGATGCTCCTCAATTAATTTCGAGGGTTGCGCTTAATAAAATATAAGGACGATTTGGGTTTTTTATGCGCTATACATGAGCAATGGACACGCTAAATGTTGACGACCCTTGCAGCGATTATAAGACCTTGATTTAAGTATGAGGTGTGTTCAAAAAATAAGGACAATTTTCAAATTTCGCGGGCTACACACATTCGACTTTCGATTATTACTTCTTTTTATGTTGGTACACTCCTCCCGAAGATATGTTGACGGTTTTATCCATATAGTATATTTAGTTTGTTTGTGAGAGGCATAAATAAGACAGGTATTTTGCGTGTTCGGCAATATTCTGCTATCGAAAAAATGGATCAAAGAAGTTGCATCAAATTTTGTGCAAAAAATGGAATCAAATGTTCAAAAACACTTGAAATGTTGACAGTGGTATACGGTGAGAGTACTCTTAGTACTCTGAATACAAGTGGTACAAGCTTTTCACAGAAGGTCGAGAAGATGTGAATGACGACTCTCATTCTAGATGTCCCAGCATATCTACAACCGATGAAAATGTTGAGAAAGTGAAGAAAATTGTTATGGAGAATCGTCGAACCACAATTAGAGAAATTGCTGAGGATATCGGCATATCGATTGGCTCATGCCATGCAATCTTTTCGGAAATTTTGGCCATAAAGCGTGTGGCAGCGAAGTTCGTTCCAAAATTGCTGAATTTGGACCAAAAACAACGTCGCATGAGCATCGGAATTGTAGAATGACGTCAACGATGATCCATATTTGCTTAAAAGGGTCGTAACTGGTGACGAATCATGGGTATGTAGTTATGACATCGAAAGCAAAGCCCAATCGTCCCAATGTAAGAGTCCAGGAGAACCAAGACCAAAAAAAGCACGCCAAGTTCGACCAAACGTCAAGGCTTTGCTCACTGTTTTCTTCGATTACCATGGCGTAGAGCATCAGGAGTTCTTACAACAAGATCGTGCGGTAAATAAGGAATATTATCCTGAAGTTTAGCGTCGTTTGCGTGAAGCAATACGAAAAAAGTCCCGAAATTGTAGAAAAAATTCAAGATTTTTGGCATCATGATAATGCACTTGCTCACTCATCTTTGCTTATGAGAGATTATTTGGCCAAAAACAACACCGTATTCACCATATTTGGTCCCCTGCGACTTTTTCCTGTTCCCAAGATTGAAGAGACCCATGAAAGGGCAGAGTTTTGCGACGATTGAGGACATATAAACCGAATCGCTGAGAGAGCTCAAGGACATACCAAAAAGTGCATATCAGAACTGCTTCGAGGATTGGAAAAAACACTGGCACAAGTGCATTACATCTGAGGTGGGACTACTTTGAATGAGATAAAATAGAAATTGATGAATAAATAAATATTTTTTGAGAAAAATTAAAATTCACCTTGTTTTTTGAACACACCTCGTATATACATACATCTTTATATATATATAATTCTACTGTACGGGCGTTGTCAGTGAACTCCTCCTAAACGGCTGGACTGCTTTGCATAAATTTTTGTATATGCGTCTGGGTGGTGCCCGGGATGGTTTAGATTTACAATTCGGTCCAATTGGACAAAGGGGCGTGGTACCTCCCATACAAGCAAAAAATTAAAAATCAATTATTTCTGCTCCTGCTTACGGTATTAGAACAAAATTTGGTGCGTAGGTTTGGTGTACATATCTTAAGTACTACTGCAAATATGGGCGGGATTGGACAATGGGGCGTAGTACCTCCCATACAAACCATAAATTAAATATCCAATATTTCTGCTCCTGTTTACGGTATTTGAACAAAATTTGGTACATCGGTTTGGTGTACATATCTTAAGTGCTGCTGCAAATATGGGCGGGATTGGACAATGGAGAGTGGTACCTCCTATACAAACCACAAATTAAAAAGCAATTATTTCTGCTCCTGCTAATGAAACATTTCCAATAAAAATAAAATTTGAAGACAAAGCAACGTTTGCTGGGTCGGCTGGTATAATATAGAATACTAGGCATGATATAAGCATGAACCAACTTCCCCTTAATCGATATAGGCAACACTAAATCAGTGTTATAAATACTTCGAAGTGAATAATTTAAACGCCGGACTACATTATCCACATGATAGTTAAAGCTTAGTTTGTTATCTGAAACTACTCCCAACTTGTAAAACTTGTGAAAAAAATCACAACTTGATGTGATGGATCGGGAAAGAAGCGCCTAAGACCGAAGCGCTTGGATTTATTTGCTTCATGCGGCATATAATATTTAAGGATGCCTATTCTAGTCTCCCCCTAAGGGCATTGAGAAAACTTAATTCTGAGTTGGGCGAAATTAAATTTTTTTATTATTATTTAAATTTCATATTTTGTTTGTTACATAAATCGATTTACCATAAACCAAATGTGTTGTGGAGTATACAAAATGGGCTTCCCAAATTCGCCCGTTCACAGTATTTCCCTTTCACATAATGATATATCAAATTGAATTCTCTCGCTTTAATCACAAAGTTATAATACGGACAATATTCCCCTAAATTTAGTGCTATTTATTAGTTCACTGAATAGCCAGCCATAACAACAAACCCCGTAAAATTAGTTCAGCTTTAATTTAATTAAGAATAAAACCCCAACTCCAGACCGCAAAGAAATTACTTTCTTCATCAATAGTAAAGCCTCCTCGTCACAGTACTCTTTGCGCTTCTCTTTGTCCCGTCGAATGTGGTCGTTAGATATCATTGCTATCATTTGGTATGCGGAATTGAAAAGTTTTATTTCTTTTTTATATTATTTTTTTCTTTAATTAACTTTACAACTTACACATTGAAGTTTTTTATTTATTTTCAACTTTTTTTTTTTTTGTAAGCTAATAAGCATAAATAACATAATACAGCATAATAGCGGAGCAGCAGCAGCAGTCATCCAGCCAGCATGATAATAACGAATCGACCAGACTTTCATTGAATTTCGTCGTATTCTCAATAGTATTAAATAAGATTTTATAACATTACTTAGTCACCGAATGCACTGTGTAGTGGAGGCAATGTGGGGCAGTCTAACTTTGTAAATATTTTGTCTGCAGCCATAACGATGAACTGCAAATATCCAGAGTCTGTCAAGTCGCTTATTAGACTGTTTCAATTGTTCAGTTGCCCGGCATCTTATGGAGCTGAACTGAGCTCATGGTGAGATTGGCACTGATGCAGCCTTCGCTATCTCCGTAATGCAGTGTGAAAATTGCCTACTGAAAAGCCAACTTTTCACAATTGAATATCTTAGTTTTGTTTGCTTCTTCGGCAGAAGAAATGCATTAGTAACGGCAGGCAATGGCTTCACCGCATAACAATAGCTTGAAATGAAATGTTACAAATAAAATCATTCATTTTTAAGAAGATTTATATGGCAACCAAAGCAATGAGTGAAAGTAGAGTTGCAGCGCCAGCTTCTCTGGATGTCCCTCAATCGTGAAAATGCACACAATGCTGCTCGTACGATGATGACGATGATGATGCTGAACATGATAATGTGGAGGCAGATGAGCCTCAGTCTTGCTCAAAAAGAAATTATTAGCTTTTGTTTCAATCGTATTTGTTTGTCTGACGTCTTCTGGCTACTTGTAGCTGCAGACGTTTGAATATTTTATATGTTCATGCGCGCAAAACACCCCAGGAATCAAATGGAAAATTTCATTTTGCGAAAATAGTAGAAATGAGACTGTCTACGGTTTCTTCGTGCCTGAATGTGATGGTCTTGAGATAGCCTATTACCTAATAAAGAGGAGCAGAATGGTCTTAGGGGAAATAATTGTTGCGACTAACTATTATGGTGGCCATCATAATAACAATCATTTTTGCATAAGAATCAAGTATAGCTACAATATTATCGATTTATTTATTGCTTTGGAAAGTAAAAACAAAACAACCAAAAACAAATTCCCTTGCATTTCATGAATGAGACACGGGAGAGCTTCTCACATATAGTGAGTTCACACGCACACATTCTATTTTTATACTCAGTCAACGGGACCTACAGTTTAGTGGCGATTCCGAACGTCACAGTTTGAGAAGCATTCACCAGACTAGTCGATTACTCAACTACTCGAAATATTCGTCAAACATATCGATATGACCGCCGCTTTAATAATGATGGGTGGTTCCATGCGGGGTAGAACCAGCGATTATATGAACTATTGTTATCGGGACACGGTCGATCAGTAATCTTCTTGCAACTCGAATCTTCAATGCAACAAATGCAAGGCACTCAATCAACCTAAATTGTTTTTATAAGCACAACATTAAAAAAATCACATTGACAGGACTGAGGAAAGTTTTCTAAGAAAGTTTTTCTAAGATTGTCGACCAGAGCAAAACAAATATCGGCGATTTTTCGGCAGAATGTGCCATTCAAATTTGAATCTAACACAAATGAGAGGCTTACAATGAGTCTCAAATAAAACCCCATATTGGCGATTTGCAAAATTTGCAATTTCTTCTTACAATGCAACAAATGCGAAACACTCAACCAACCTAAATTGTTCTGAAAGCTTATAAGCATAACATTATAAAAATTTCGCAAAGTTTGTGGTCCATTGACAGGACTGAGGAAAATTTTCTAACAATTCGAACGTTTTTTATATTTTTGATTTCAATTGTCGACCAGAGCAAAACAAATTTTCCTCCATATCACGAACGATTTTGAATGCACTGTAACGCTCATATGCACGTGTTTTCACCAAAAATTCGATTCACCGTAAGCCTTCTCTATCATTTTCAGCTTTTCAACACACAAAATTACATTTACAATATAGAATTTTAGATAAATTCTTTGTTCAATATTTTTATCTACTGTAAAAATTCCTTTAAACGAAGAACTAACAAAATCGGCCAGTGTAAACAAACTAAAGGGTGTCCCAACAAGAACGCAAGATTTAAATTTTAAATAAAACACAGATATTTAAAACAAAAAAATCGTGAAACTTTATTATATCGTAAAGTAGATAGAATGAGATTATGTATAGAACAACACATCGGGCAGATGGCCGCTCGGCTTTGCTAGCACACACGCGATCTGTTAATGAAATTTTGAATGACCGTTTCCCATAAATGCTGCGGTATTTCATTAATGCAGCGTCCAATTTCCTCTTTTAAGACTTGAGTCGTCGTCGGCTTATTCGCGTAAACCATCGACTTCAAAAAACCCCAAAGAAAAAAGTCTAGTAGTGTTAAATCGCACGATCTAGGCGGCCAATTCTGGTCTCCAAAACGCGAAATAACACGACCGGGAAATGACTGATGCAGCAATTGAATTGTTCCTCTGGCTGTATGACATGTGGCGCCGTCTTGTTGAAACCACATGCCCTCCACATTCATTTCTTCAATTCTAGGAACGAAAAAACTGGTTATCATTTCACGATACCGAAAACCATTGACTGTTTGCGCTTGACATGTCTTATTTTCATAAAAAAAAGGTCCAATGATTCCTCCAGCCCAAAATCCACACCACACAGTGACACGTTGAGGATTCATTTGCTTCTCACGAATCACTCGAGGATTTTCCTCGCCGCAAATGCGACAATTCTGCCTATTGACGAAGCCATCAAGATAGAAAAGGGCCTTGTCACTGAAGATAATTTTATCGGCAAAATCAGCATTTTCATGTTGTCTCTCCAATACCCAATTAACGAACTCCCTTCGCTGTCCATGGTCAGCTGGCTTCATTTCCTGAGTCAATTGAACTTTGTATGCATGAAGATGCAAATCTTTCGTCAAAATTCGCCAAAGACACCAATTTGCTGAGCACGGTGCCGATTTGAGGTGAATGGAGTTTGAGCGACATCATCACGTACAGCTGCGACATTTTCGGTCGATCGACCTGGTTGAAGGCGCGTTGTTGTCTTTGCATCACTAGCAGACCCAGTTCTTGCAAATTTATCCATTAATCTCTTTACAGTTGACTCTTTTGGAGCATTATTGTGACCCCAAATTGATCGCAATTTGCGAACTGAACAATTTCAAAATGAGAATGCGTTATTCAATCGTGTAGCGCTCCATTTTCACTAACCTCGTACCATCTACTACCAAACAATAACAATTGTTCAAATGTCAAACATTGACACTTCGAATGGCGCCAATTTAAATCTAGCGTTCTTGTTGGGATATCCTTTAAATGGACAGATCGCACTCAAGCTTCGCCTTTGTATAGGGGACAGTTGTGCCAACTTAACGACAAAACGAATGTTGGCAATCTCTTTAAGAGGGATTTTTGAAAGATCAAATACCGGTGATTTTTCGGCAGAATGTGTCATTCAAATTTCTAACACAGATGAAATGAGTCTCAAAATTTGCAAATTTCTTTGTGTTATACATCGAAAAATACGATGATATACGAAGAAAATAAACTTCATAAAATTATTTTATTATAGTGCAAAAAATACAGTCAGATACAAAAATGTTAATACACCCTTCAATTTTTGAGTTTTACGAAAAGAAAACATTTCACAAAAATGTTAAGTACATAACTTTATTACACATTAGGAATGATTAAAAATAAAAATAAAAAACATGGACTTCATCGAAAGTAAATCAGTAAATCTCACAAAAACAAAAAAACAAAATCATTGGTCAAGACTTTAAATAAATTTCTACAAAATATCTTTAGTTCCATAAAATTAATTACACATAAAAAAAAAATTCCAATATTTGTGCGTTTCATTATACACCAAACTTGTTCGATAGGGCTTAGATCTGGAGATTGAGGGGGCTATAAAGTTGTCGGGGGGTATGCAGTATGATTGGGATCGTTATCCTGTTGGAAGATCCAATGAAGTCCTGGCTGTTTTCGCTTTCCGCCATACTTTTGCTCTGCCATCACTTACAAATAAATTGAATTTGCATTCATCTGAGAAAAGAATGGTTTTCCAAAATTCTTCGTCTTTGCTTTTGCATTTATTTGCAAATTCCAAACTAAGCCGTCTATTTTTCTCGCTTATTAAAGGCTTCTTTCGTGGAACTTTGCTTCTATACCCGTTCCTCCGCAATGCTCTTTGCACTGTTATTGGACGAACTTGCTTGTTCGATATATTCCCAAAACCAACTGCTACTTTTTTGGCACTTACTTTCGGTTTTTTTTTTTTACTTCCTGCAGAATATGGTTAACATTTCGACGAGAATTTTTTTTTGATCGTCCGCTTCTCGGCAAATTTTTCACTTAACCATTTTGTTTGTATTTCCATATTATTTTTTGGACGCTGGAAAATGACACATTCAATAATATTCCTATTTCGCGGTACGATTTGTACTCTTTAAAATGTTTTATTATTAAAATTTTGACACTGGAAAATAAATATTCCTTTGCCCATAATTAGACCTAAAATCTTCTTTGGCGGTTTCAAAACCGCAATTAATAACTAATTTTAGACTCCTAAACATTTTTTGCATATGTATTTAAACTTTTGTCCTCTGCATTGTTTTTTTTTTTTTTTGTTTATGTACGATTTACAGTTAAGATTGCGATAAAGTAAATTTTTCTTGTTTTTGTTTTTGATGAAGCATAAACGAAATGAAATAACATTGCAAACTCTAAACTGTCAATTTCGGGGCTGTATTTAAACTTTAGTCTCTGACTGATCTCGATAATTTGAACTTGGAAAAATAATTTGCGTTTGAAGTTTACTATAATTAATGCTAAATCTTTGACAAAAAATTATTTTTTCTAACTTCAGAAATATAATTGTTCAATATAACCATGTAAAGTGGACAGAATTTTCCAGTACTTTGAAACGTGATATCTCGAGAACTAGAGAAATTGCTTCCAGTTAAAAAATCATCAGAATTGAATTATTCATAATGTGAATTCAAAACCATTACATATGTTTAATATGTATGTAAAATGTATGTTTATATATATACAAGGGCGGCCCCATAACTAGCTGACCTGATGTATAGATGGTGCCAGTAGTTTGAAAAAAAAAAATTTTGTAAAAGTGAAAAAAATTGGTCACCGTAATGTAATTCAATATTTCCATTTGAAGGCTCTCAGTCCAATCAAAATTAAAGCCGAGTTAGATTCTACTCTGGGGAAGTCTGCTCCGTTTCGTTTACGAGCGTAAATAATTGCGTAGGAGAGTCTAAACAAGTCCGTACGTGCCGGGTGACGGAATTTAAACGAGGCCATACGAGCTACCAAGGCGAACACCGTAGTGGTCGACCAATTGATGTGTCCAGACGCGGTTAAGAAAATCCACAAAATGGTATTGAAAGATTGCCGGCTGAAGGTGCTTTTGAGCTAGCTGAAATGATAGGCATTTCAAAAAGTGCAGTACAGCGTATAACGACCGAAGATTTAAAGACGAGAAAGCTATGCGTAAGACGAGTGCCGCGCTTGCTTTTAATAGAGCGAAATCAGTAAGATGTTTCTGTAAGGTGTTTGATGATGTTTCATTGCAATAAAGCCGAATTTTTGCGTCGAATTATAACGATGAATGTGACATGGGTCCAACACTTCACACTTGAGATAAAGAAACTGTTAAAGTAGTGTACTGGAATGGGAGAATCATGTCCAAAAAAGGCGAAGACGGTTCCATCTGCAGGCAAGGTCATAGGGTCTGTTTTTTTGGGGTGCGCATGGGATTATTTTAACTGATTATCTCCAGAAAGGAGAAACTATCGACAGCGAATATTATGCTAATTTATTGCAGCGTTTAGGTGATAAAATTGTGAAAAAGGCGGCATTTGGCGAAAAAGAAAGTGTTGTTTCATCAAGGCAATGTTCTAGTTTACACATCCACTATTGCGATGCCCAAAATTAATGAATTAAAGTTTAAATTGCTTCATTACGCACCTTATCTGCCAGATTTAGCTCACTCGGACTATTTTCTATTTTCAAACTTGAAAAAATGGTTCGGTGGTAAAAGATTTGCAAAAAATAAAGAGGTAAAGCCTGCGTTTGATGGCTATTTTAAGGACATTGACAGTTCTTACTATAAACAGGGTATAGAAGGTTTTGAATATCGCTGAAAAATGTTTCGATATAAAAGGAAATTATGTTGAAAAATAAAAAAAAAATCACAACTTTTTTTGTGACTTCTTTGTTAGGTTTACACCTATCTAAAGAGTGGCGCATAAGTAACGTTAACGACGACTATAGGTATATTGAATGCGTTCTTGTGCATCATTTGGTTTTAACTCGTGAACCAATTGCATCTTATGTAAAGATGTAACATATGTAAAATTCTTTGCAAAGAACGCCTAGACATCTCTAACTGCTGAGAACGTCGCCTGGTGGAAGTTTCGGGGTTTTCCTCAATACTTGCTTGCACTCGAGCAATGGTCACTTCATTTCGAACTGCACGAGGTCTTCCAGCACGCGGAAGATCACAGACAGCCCCTTGTTGCCCAAAACGCTGAACCAATCGGTAAATTGTTAGGGCGCTAAATTTCGATATGATCTAAATAATCGAATGCTGACTTTCAAAGTAAAATTGAACCATTTTTATTTTTTTGCTCTGTGCTGAGCCTTTCCATCATTAATTTCCCAAGTATTATTTAGTTATTTCTGTAAAGAGACGAAAAAAAGACAAACTATTGTTTGTATTACATTCACTGATCAGATCTTAACCTTACTTATACACATAAATGTTTAATAGTGACTTCCAAGTCGCTGTGCTCACCAATTTGCACAAGATTTTAACTTCTCGAACCACTGTCCTTTCGCTTGTAACCAACCTGGCATCGCAACTTGTAAATTGTTTGGCGCACACCAAAAAAAAAGTGCTCTCATTTAATTTCCCTCCAATAAATGTTGATTAAAACTTTCAATTGCATTTCAAACAATGTTGAACAGATCATAGTTTCCTTCAGTGAACACCATAAAGCAATGGTGCATTGGTGGTGGTGGTGAAGATGGCGTTGGTGTGTATTTCCATCGCGGGGACTGGGATTTGAGGCAATTGAAAATAATTGTGAACTATTTCCACAGCATTTGGTTTGACTGCTTATTGTTGTTACTCAGCAATGAAATAAAAATGTTATAGTGACGCCGACGCGGACGACGATGATGATGATAGTAAAATAATAGTTAAAGAAAATTGCTCGAGTTATAAATAATGCTTTGGTTAAGGAAATTAAAAAATGAAATGAATTTAGTTTTTTTCTTTGTTACCATAACAAGAAAATGGTAAATATCTTTATTGTGGATCACCTATTTACTCTCAGAGGTTTGGGGACAAAAACACCAACGCCAGTGGTGCAGGCACACAAGCAGTCGAGGTCTTTTGATGTAAAGTTTTAGTTGCAAGGGACACATCTGACAGTTTTTGTTTTTCCTTTCGCTTATGTTCAGTTTTCTGTTTTGTTTTGCTATTTATGTATTCTGTTTGTCATGCTAATGTCAAAAAATAGAAAAAAAAAACCTTTAACCAAAAGCCAGAAATGTTGCCGAAAAACTTTGTTAGTTTTGTTATAATAGGAAAAAGAAAAGAAACAAAATCTGGAAAAACATCTACATCTAATGGCCATTCGTCTGGGTCCACAAACTGAATGAATGAGTGAGCGGGAATGTTGAAAGTGCGTCTGTCGTTTCTATTTTGTTGCAAAGTTGTAACATGGATTATGGATCATGACAGCCAACACAAAGTAAACCAAAGCAGATAAAACCAACAAAAATTTTATGTAACAGTTATAAATCTCAAGAATTGTCTCATAATCAGTCCCAGACATCCAGCGAAAGGGATATAAAAAAACTTTTTCAAAAAAATGAAAAAACGAAAAGATTTATGGTTTTGGGATAGAAAAATGTGGAAAATTATAACAAGATGCAAAAACGGAATGTTCAATTGAAAATAGGTAAACGAAATAATCATCACTAAATTGGCCAATAATATAGGGTTAACCATTTTTCGTTTTCCAGTAAAGCTAAACACACATAAAGTATGATTTTTATGAGATATTTATTTCGTTATAATGTTTGTTCCTCGCAGTGGGTCCTTTTGAGGTAGTTTTTAAAAAAATACGGCCCAGTGAGACCTCCAGACCATAATGCGCACCAATCACTCACTTTTTCCCGATGTAATGGTTTTTCCACAATCACTTCTGAGTTCTCCGCCGAACCCCTAATGCGACAATTTTCCTTGTTGACGTAACCACCGAGTAGGAAATGAACTTCATCTCTGAAGAAAATGTTGTTCAATTGAAGGCCAACGTTTGAATAACTATTTTTGTAGTAAGTTTTAACTATTTGTAGCATTTTTCGGTTGTTAAATAATTAATATTCGTAAATGGCAAACCTTTCACTAAATAAATAACACTTCAGATGACAGGTATTTAATAGCTGACAGAGCCTCGTCGGAGCGGTGGTTGGGTACTCCAATGTTTCGTATGTAAGCTAATTTTCTAAACGACAATTTAGTTCTAAGAAGTCATACGAAAACCGTACATGATTACACCTTTTCGTAAAAAAGTGTCCATGAGATAATTTTCTATTTGGACTTTGCTCATATAGGAACGTGTCTCCTTACAAACCTTTAAATATGAAAAGTGATCAAATAGCCAAATATTATACAAATTAAATGGCCAGCAACACATTTCTGTGTCTCAAAAGTGTAGGAGGGGACATTTCCTGTACGAAAATAACACTTCAGATGACCGGTATTTAACAGCTGGCAGCCTTGCCAGACCGGCGGTTTTGAAACTCATTAACGGATAATCCTATATATACATATGTACATCCTAAGACACTTGGGAGATTGAAATGTTACCAAAAATCAATTTTTAATTTTTTTTTATTTGAAGGCTTCACCATATCGAACCACCAATATGACCAGATGATATTTATTTTGTCCAATTCTCGGCGAGGATTATTCTATAAGGCGTCGATCGACTCGTATTTTTTAGTTTATACTTTGCCCTCCAGAATAAACTATACGGAAAAAACCAATTGGTTTTAAATCCGGAAAATATGGTGGCCATTGTCAAGAAGAAATAAAGCTGGGAACTTTTTCTTGCAAAAAACGAATGTATTTGATACGTTCAATGGTTTCTATCGAATTGTTTACGTGCTCAAGGTAACGTTTCACAGTAAACCTTTACACCCTGTTCAATGAAAACTGGTGGTGAGTGCCCTACTACAAACTATTATTTCTTTCACAAATAATTCACAATTCTCTTAATTTACATTCCAGTCCATCATTTTGTCTGCTTACACAGCAATATAAATTTTGTAATTAGAAAAGACCAAATTTTCAAGCCCACCACAAACGTGCAATTGTTCTAACATCTTTGCTTTTGTTTGTGCTGTGCACTTTCCATATTTTGTATGGCTCGAATCGTAGTCAATTTTTTTTTAATACGCGCCCTATGCTATGGACAGGCACATTAAATTTTTTCGCCAATTGAGCTGCGCTTTGTAGAAGATTACGATGAATTCTGGCCTTCAGCATTCGAACCATTTCTGGCGCCGTTGCTGTTTTTGGATGTCCACCCCTGAGGATTGTTTTCAGTTTATACCACTGTGTCCAAAAAGTAAGACTAGTTTCATTTTAAATTACAACGACATATCAAATCTCTGAGATATTCGTTTTCTATGCTGGCAACAATGTGACAGATATTTCTGTCAAATTTCACGTCAGCAGCAGTCTTTCAGCTACATGTAATTGTGTATGACGCGAAAAATAATAATAATAAAATTTTCATAGATTTTTACGTGCGTGGTTTTGTTGAGTGTAGAAATTGCATTAAATTTTATTTATGAAATGAAATGTCTACTGCGAGAATATTTAGAATATTGTAAAAGTCTTTGGTAAACAGTTTTTGTTGCAAAGAAATTTTGCGGGCGACACAAACAATTCAAAGAAAGCTGAGAGAGACTTGAAGACGAACAGCGCCCTGAAGGGCCATCAACTTCTTCAAATTCGAAATTTGGTGCTCAAAAACCTTCCATTAACAACTAATGATCTTGCTGATGATGTCAACATCTCAAAAGAATCAAATAACTCCATTTTAAAGGCCATTTTGGGCCTCAGACACTTCAAATCCCAATTGGAAGCAAGACCGTTTTTCTCAAAAAATGCCGTCGCATCAAAATTTCTAAGCAGATGACTTTTGGCCGCCAACTCATTACAAAACGCATTATTACAGGAGATGGGTCAAAACTATTCAATAAGAAATACTATTTATTCTATTTATTCGTAAAAAGAGACCGAATTTATTGGCAGATAACTCTTGCGCCATCTTACACTGCAGTTGCTCATTGAGATCCAATATCCAAAGATGCAATACCGTTCTAAATCTATCGTATTCGACTAACATGGCACCGCAAAACTTTTGCTTATTTCCTAAATTCAAAGGACTGCTCCGGGAACACTATTTTGAATTGATTGCAGATACTCAACGTCAATCGCAGCGCGCTCTAAAAGGCATGCCGGAGGATGTGTATTTGGCATTCTTCGAGGATTGGAAAAAGGTTTGCATTAGTATATTATGTCTACAGGGGGAGTATTTTCGAAGGGATAAAATAGATTTGGACCAATAAATAAATTTTTTTTTAAAAGAACAAAAGCTATTCTTACTTTTCGCATATTGTAATCTGCTGCATGGGTAGGAGCTCGAAGTGTTATCAAGTTGACATTGCTGTCGCAATCTAGCGACTAATGACAGCGCGATCACATTTCCACATGCATAAGTCTGTTATACTGTTTGTAAGCCTAAGGGAGTATTTCGTTTTACGCCATGGTTAAAATCACAACCAGCCGTTGCTAATAAGTTGTAATGTGTGAAGAAAATGTTTCTGTACCGAATCATTACACGTCATAGTGATACTGGCAACATCAAAAAACGTCAAGGAGGAAACGGTTCGAAAGGTGAAGGTTTGAGTTCAACATAATTCACGACAAAACGCAGTTCAATTTGCAACAAAATTCAATGTGTCTGCTCGTAGCATGGAGCGCATATTAAAAAGCAAACTATTAAAGAATTAAAGAACTACTATTGAAGCTTTACAAAATACAAAAAGGGGCAAGATTTGACAGCTGTACAAAAGGCAGTTCACCTACCAAAAGCTAAGCTGTTAAAATAATTACATGTTGGTGGTGAGCTTGAAAATTTGGTCTTTTCTGATAAAAAAAAAAACATTTTACGGTTCTCCAAGATGTAAGCAAAGAAAATGATTGATTAGAGTGCAAATTAAAAGGCAATGAAGGTCAGCGAATTGCTCTGCAAAAGCAAGTGCCTGTTCGGGGATGGTTTGAGCCGCCTTAATTGTTACAGGTCTCTCGCAACGCATTTTCGTAGAACAATGCTTTATTATATAATGGAGAAGTAAATAATTCGGTAGAAATTGTTGGACGTTTCAGCAACACTCGTCTTTTACAAGAAATAGTTGCCAACTCCATTTCTTTACAAAAATGGCTACCATATTCCTCTGACTTAAACCCAATAGATCTATCCATATCGTCCATTCTGGAGGCCAAAGTATAAACTGTAAAATGTGAGAAGGTGAATGCGTTAAAGTTTGGCCTTCACCAAAAATGAGACTAAATACCATCAGAATAGCATTAATGCAATGTATGAAGCCTTCTCGGGTCGATTATATTACCTGCACTAAAGATAGCTGTGCCGATCAATATTATATTTTCCTAAAATATAAAATGTTTTATACGAGATTTGAAGTTTTAAAATAACAAACATCGAAATGTGTAAAATGACAACACTTTTTATTGGTAGCACTTCGGGCGCCAACGTCTTTGTATAGTTTTCTGTAAGACACAAAAAACAAAGTATTTCAGGCGGAAGTTTTAAAAATAAGTTACTATACTTTAATGTACTTTTAATTTTCTTTCTAGATACGGTGTTTTTTTCTTGTTATTTTAATTTAATATTTATTTTCTTTATCAACTTTCTTTGCAGATTGCAATCAGGCGTTCATTCACTTCTTCCTCCTCGTACGCTGCATTAAATGAAACTTGTTTTCGCGCATGCGTAACTGTCTTCTACGTTAAGTTGAGAGGTAAGTGTTGTCTTTTATAATGAGATTTTTATATAGCAATTCCTAAGAATTCTTCCGGTGTAAATGAACAATTGGTTTTTTATTGCAAACTTACCCTTTTTCCGTTGTTATGCAGAAAGTGAATACACAATTAGATGCAGTAAACTGTAAATGAAAAGGAAAAAAGGGCGTTAATAAAATTGCTAAAGAAAGTAAAAAGAAAGATAGAATATTACAAGATAGTGCAATGTAAAGTCAAGCGTAACTGTTAATTCTATTGCAATACTTTGTTGCAAGACTAATGAAGGGGGGGAAAACTATTGTCGTAGTATGGAAAGATGTTTTATAATATGCAACATGTAGCATTGTCGGCAGTATAACTTTTGCTATATAATTAGACGAATACGCAACACTTTCGAGTATTAAAATCTTCTTAAAAGATATATAATTGGTACAAGAGCGATCCCAAATCTGGCCGACATGACGTACAGATGGTGCCAGTAGTTTGACAAAGAAAATGTATTTTGGTGAATAGTGGCAACATTGTAAAACACATATTTAATGCTTCAAGATGCCACGTTGTTTAGTATTTTTATTTGAGCCATCAAAAGTAAACGATCTCATTGAATTTGTAAACATGGAAAAAATTGGTCGCCTTCATGTAATTCAATATTTCCATTTGAAAGGTCTCAGTCAAACCAATAATTCAATATTTCCATTTCAATCATCTCAGTCCAACCAATATTAGAGTCGAGCTAGATTTTACTCTGAGGGAGTCTGCCCCTTCGTTTACGACTATAAAATCTTGGGTAGCAGAGTTTAAACGAGGCCGTATGGGTAGCCAGTTGGGGCGTCCACGCCAGGCACGGTTAAGAAAAGCCACAAAATGCTATTAGATGATCATCGGCTGAAGGTCCGTGAGCTTTCAAAAAGTGATATACATCGTATGTTGACAGAAGATTAAAAAATGAAAAAGTTGAGCGCAAGATGGGTGCCGCGCTTGCTTTCAATAGGGCAAAAACGGCAGCGTCGTGAAGGTGTTTCAGTAGAGTGTTCGGCGATGTTTCACCGCACTAAAGCCGAATTTTTCAATCGATTTATAACTATGGATGAGACATGGGTCCACCGCTTCACACCTGAGGCAAAGGAATAGTCAAAGCAGTGAACTGGAATAGCAAAATCGTGTCAAAAGAAGACAATGTTTTTTGGGATGCGCATGGGAGGATTGTTTGTATTGATTATCTTCAGAAAGGAAAACCCATCAACGGCGAATATTATGCTAATTTATTGCAACGTTTAGGTGATGAAATTATTGAAAAAGGGCGGCATTTGACGAAAAAGAAAGTGTTGTTTCATCAAGATAATACTCCAGTTCATATATCACTATTGCGATGGTCAAAATTATTGAATTAAAGTTCGAATTGTTTCGTCATGCACCTTTTTCGTCAGATTTAGCTCCCTCGGACTATTTTCTATTTCCAAACTTAAAAGAAATGATTTGGTGGTATACGAATTGCCAACAATGAAGAGGTAACGTTTGCGGTTGATGGTAGTTCTTTACTAAAGGGCAATTTTTTAATCGTAGTTTTTTTTTTTTAAATCGCATAAAACACTCAAGTTTGCATCATGTATTAAAATTGTTTATTGAAATCGATAAGTTGGTCTTTGCTATTTAATTTTTAAAGATAATTTCATGTCAATGTCGTCGGCGGCTTTGTCCCAAAATGTCCATTCGGAAGGTCCAAGTTTTCGTCACTTTTTCGGGCATTTCGTCCTATGTTTCACGAATATTCCGTGTTATGTTATCCTGTAAGGCTTTAATAGTGTTCGCCTTGTCCACATAGACTAATGACTTGACATAATTCCACAAGAAATAATCAAGAGGCGTTAAATCGCAAGATCTTGGGGGTCAACTGACAGGACCAAATCGAGAGATAAGCTGCTCACCAAATTCATCCCTAAACATATCCATTGTTTCACGAGCAGTGTGGCATGTTGCGCCGTCCTGATGAACAACCAAGTTTAACTCAGCCAATTGGGGCAAAAAAAAATCGCTTATTACGGCTCGATGTCGTTCCCGGTTAACGGTAACGTTTCTTCCATGGTCGTCTTTGAAGAAAAATGGACCGATGATGCCACCAGCCCATAAACCACACCAGACTGTCGTTTTTTTCGGTATGCAACGGAAATTCATGTATGGCATGTGGCTGTTCTTCACTCTAGATGCGATACTTTAGCTTGTTTACGTATCCGTTCAGCAAGAAATGAGCCTCATCGCTGAACACAATTTTTCGATAAAACAGCGGATTTTCATTGAGCTTTTGTAAGATCGGTCCATTCATTCACCAAAAATTAGACGTTGTGATAGGTCATACGGCTTCAATTTTTGCGTGAGTTGAATTTTATAGGCTTCCAAACCCAAAACGACGTGTAAAATTTTCCTTGTGGTTGAGTAACACATGCCGAATCGCTAAGAACGGCGACGAATTGACATTTCACGATCGTCATTAACACTGGTCGCTACGGCTGCAATATTTTCTTCGGTGCGCACTCTACGCATGCGAGTTGATGATTTTATGTCCAACAAAGTAAATTTGGTGCGAAATTTGGAGATAACAGCACAAATTGTTGATTCAGCAGATCGATTATGGCGACCATAAAATGGTCGTATCAAACGATGCACATTTGCCACAGAGCACGAATTTTGATAATAAATTTCAATGATTTGCAATCATTGTTCGTTTCTTAGTCATTCCATGATGAAATGGCAGAGTATACTGTACACTTTTCACTTTGACAGATGACGTTTGGACGCCATTACCAACCAATGGTGCCAACCTGAAAAACTTAAATCTTAAAAAATCGCCCTATATAAACATTCGCCCTGCTTTTGAATATCGCTGGAAAAAGTGTAACGAGCGAAATGAAGATTATGCTGAAAACTGAAGAAATATTTTCCCAACTTGTTTGTGTCTTCTTTGTTAGATCGGCTAGTTTTGTGACCGCTCTCGTATGCGTTATTAAATAACTGCCTCCTTAATATAGGAAGCTTTCCTTTGTTCATTTAATTGGCTATAATAGGAATATGTTTTTTTTTTGTTTTTGTAAGCCCACTATTTCCGACAAATCTTATTGGTAGAAAACGTAAACAATTAAAAAGATTAAAAATGCATGCAATGTTGAAATATTGTTCAGAAACTAATAGATTTTTTTTTCAACTGTAGGAAAAACGTATCGGAAACCAACTATTGAGTTGAATTTAACATATTGAAAAGATTCCAGACTGTTAATGAACATGGAAATTCTGTGCAATGCCACTTCCCAATAGCTTGATTTCAATTCAAGTGAAAGCTAATTATTTTCGCCTTATTTTTCTCCTTCCCAATCCGACAAACGGACAGTTACATGGAATTTTTACAAATCAAACATGATTTCATGTAGCGAACTTAAACAAATGAGATCTATTTCACCATAATTGCATACCAAGAATAACAAGTATTGAGTTAACGAGTAATGATCGACAGCTATAATAAAAGTGGTCTCAAGGGGAGATTGGTCGATTGGCTGGTTGCTTTGCACCATGTAGCGTTTAGTTCCACCGGACTTCGACTTCGAAGCAAAGCAAATCACAAAAATGCCGCCATGGCAGACAGAATCGCACATTACTGTTTCTTATATTGTTCTAACCAATAAATATACATAAAAGAACATATTTAATTAGTTTTTAGCTTAAAGCCATAACACACACAGAGAGTATGATATCGAATCGAATTGAATGGAATAAAAATGCCAATAGATTTGAAATAATGATACTCGTATGTTTAAGATTAGGGTGAACAACAATGAGTGCAGATTTTGTAAGAATTACTTTCCAATCGGCTCGGAAATTCAAATCTATACCGCAAAAATTCAAAAATACTGATCGTCAGTTATTTGTATCGTTGTTTAATTTTAATTCAGCTGCAATAGTTTTTCAAAACAGAAATAAAAATTTAGCAAATACTTCATTTACTAGCTACATCCCCTGTTACTTTAGCGCTTCAAATTATACCAAGCGCCTCCTACCATGCACTAATAATACTATTTTAGAAACGATAGCGAAGACTTAAACAATGACTGGACAACGTTACATCAAAATGGAACTAATAGTGGCACGAGGACTGTCCCAAAACTAGCCGACCTAAGGTATAGATGGTGCCAGTAGTGTGAAAAAAATATTTTAGTGAAAAGTGGAAATCTCTTAAAACATATGTTTTAAGTTTTAAGGCGCCACGTTGTTTAGTATTTTTATTTGAGCTATCAAAATAAACGATCTCAGTGAATTTGTAAACATGGAAAAAATTGATCATCGTTATGTAATTCAATATTTCCATTTAAACAGTCTCAGTCCAACCAATATTAAAGCCGAGCTAGATTCTACTCTAAGGGAGTCGGCTCCTTCGTTTACGACTGTAAAATATTGGGTAGCAGAGTTTAAATGAGGCCGTGCGAGCTACCAAGACGAACACCGTAGTGGTCGACAAATTGAGGTGTTCACACCAGACACGGTTAAGGAAATCCACAAAATGGTATTGGATCGTCGGCTGAAGGTGCGTGGGCTAGCTGAAATAATAGGCATTTCAAAAAGTGTTGTACATCGTATATTAAATGAAGATTTAAAGATGAGATAGTTGTGCGCAAGATGGGTGCCGCGCTTGTTTCAATAGAGCAAAAACAGCGACATGAAGATGTTTCAATAGAGTGTTTGGCGGTGTTTCACTGCAATAAAGTCAAGTTTTTGCACCGATTTATAACCATGGATAAGATATGGGTTCACATCTTCACGCCTAAAACAAAGGAACAGTCAAAGCAGTGGACTGAATGAAAGAATCGTGTCTAAAAAAGGCGAAGACTGTTCTCTCTGCAGGCAAGATTGCCATGACATCTGTTTTTTGGGATGCGCTTTCGGTTATTTTTATTGATTATCTTCAGAAAGAAAAAAACCCATCAACGGCGAATATAATGCTAAATTATTGCAGCGTTTAGGTGATGGAATTATGAAAAAGAAAGTTTTGACGAAAAAGAAAGTGTAGTTTCATCAAGACAATGCTCCAGTTCAAACATCAACTGTTGCGATAGCCAAAATTAATGAAATAAAGTTCGAATTGCATCATCATCACGCACCTTATTCGCCAGATGTAGTTCCCTCGGACTATTTTCTACTTCTAAAGTTGAAAAAATGGATCGGTGGTAAAAGATTTGCCAACAATAAGGATGGCAGTTGATGGCTAATTTGAAGAGTTTGACAGTTCTTAATGGAAACAGGATAGGGAAGCTATTGAATATCGCTAGAAAAGGTGGTATCGAGTTAAAAGGAGATTATGTTGAAAAATAAAGGAAAGGTTTCCGAACTTTTTTGTCTTCTTTGTTAGGTCGGCTGGTTTTATTACCGTCCTCGTGCAGTAGTTTACATTGATTTTCTAAAATTTAACACATGTTGTCCTCATTGTTTAGGAGAGTATATAGAAAAGTATTATATAGAAAAACTTTCCTTAGATATTTGCTTTTTGTTTAAAATTATTATAAATTTTGGCATTTCTAGCGGTGTTGAAAATTCTTATTTTACTTGAGGCAATGCTTTCCATGGAATAAATTGAAATTTCATGTTCTATAAATTGTTAAATTAACGATTGTTAAAACATCGTAGGTATAGTAAAAAGAAATCCAATATTTTTCCTATAGATGGCTTTAGTAATCTGTTTCTCGTATAGCATAAGTGCGATAGGGTTACACTAGATGAGTTTAGAAAAATACGATTTCGTACTCAAAAAACCAGATAATTTTTTTGATTGTTTCATTCGGTATTCTTTTAATGCTTATTCTTACAATTTTTCTCTAAAAAAGGAGAGAAACCTTAGCTGGCCAGCGGAAAATGTGAATAGTGTTCATGGTTCAGCGTAATTTTTTGCTTCTATTGATTGCGTTCCGGTAATTTTGTTGCCAAAGATGCACTATATTTAGTACTCTAAGACGTAGAGTAAATTTTCCATTCGTTAGGCTTTTCATGAACACATTCGTCATATACACAGAAGTACCACCAAAATGTTAATGCATTTTTTTCCAACAATTACTGTGAATAGTCACCCTAGTCCCGATGCCATAACTCACGGCCAATATCAAAAGATTTTTCCAAGAATTCAAGGAAAAAATTGCACCCATTCACTTACAATTAGATTGAATTAGCATTTGTAATTGTGAGTTATGTTTTAATTATCGGGAGATATTCATGAGATTCTTGGACACTGCAATGCAATTGTCGAGCGTCCAAGAATCGAAGACCTTCAGCTCCACCGTCACCAATTCTAAGCTGCTCAATTTAAGCCATAAACTTGAAATTGATCTGAGTAGAACAAAAAAAAAAAAAAACAAAAACTACTAGTCATGTACATTTTTTAACGGTCAAGTCTTGATAGAAATCTTTTAGCATCCATAGGTGTGTTCCATTCATTCTCCTGTAGAACAAGCCACCGCTGTTGCTGGCTATGCGAGTATAGCCACTGCCGCTGGCGTTGTTCACATTCTTTCCTTCTTAAGCATATCACGAAAGTGGTCTCATCACCAGATATTATGAATAATTATTTAGTGCAATAAAAAAACATGTAAATAAATTAAACGTTTGTTTAAAAACAACGCCAATTGTTTATTTGTAACTGTAGCTGAGAGTCTAAGTGAGCAAAATTGAGAGAAGGAACCCCAAAAACAAGGTATTCGCTAATCACTACGTACGCAGCACTGCTACCAAATTGGACGATTTATCGAAATTTGGATGATTTTTGAGCTGAAAATTAAGCATGTAACGATATGGTAATTTTTGTCTTCAAATTGAAGATTTTGTAAAAGATAGTAAAGGCATGACTGACAATTTCTGTCAAAATCTTGTGCCTTTGAGTAATCAAACATTTTGCCTCCGAATTGTTGAAGATTGTCACAGTTTGGAGCGACTTTGCAAAGAAACAGGTGAAATCTTCCTTATTTTTTTAATTCCCCCCTGGACCTTAAATCATTCCATAAAAATGTCGCCGATGTGGAAAAGTCTCCTTAAAGTCAAAAACCATGAAGTGAAAAAACTTCTATGACCTCCTAGGCGCCACACATTTTGGCTCTTTATTATCCCTAACCCTTTTTTTCTTGATGATTTACAAGTGTGCTTTTGATTTTTATAAAGCGGGGGGAAATATATTTTCTCAAAAAAGTACTGTCCTTAACTGTCTTCTATACTGACGCGGAGTTTGAGCCCGATCTGTTATTTAATTCATTTATAGTGTTCGATTTTGTTAGTTCATCTCAAGAATGTTTTGCGGTTTTTACAAATAGATATAAATATCGAACAATGAATTTGAATTCTTCATATTTTATTTTGCAAATGGTATTTCGTATTGCAAATCGTTGAAAATGTTACGAATTTATTCAAAAATACTTGCATATAAGTGGTACACTGCATTCAAAAGGAATAGAGATGTGGTAAAAAATTTGACTCGCCCTGCTCGGCCATTAACGTCTTCAACTAAAGTTACTTTCGATGAAATGAAGACTGCAAATCAACAATAAAGTGTGAAAGAGATAGCAGCTAAACATCGTGTATCCCACGTATCAATTCATATCATTTTATATGATTGTTTGGGTTTGCAACACCCTTCCGCTCGACTAGTTTGGAGAGACCTGCATTTTCTTCAAAAACTCGATCGCTTAAGGATCATTGAAAACATGCTAAAGTGAGTCAGTTCTGAACCAACATTCATAAAACGCATCACAACCGATAATGAAATATGGGCTTACGTGTTTGGCATACAAACCAGTCAATAACCTCCGGAATGACACTGTCCAACATTAGTCGAAACCGAAAAGATCACGTTAGAGATAAATCGTTAGTTTGGAGAGACTTGCATTTTTTTCAAAAACTCGATCGCTTAAAGATCATTGAAAACATGCTAAAGTGGGTCAGTTCTGAGCTAACATTCGTAAAACGCATCACATCTGATAATGAAATATAGGTTTACGAGCTTGACAAGCAAAGCAGTCAACAACCTCCGGAATGGCACTTTCCAACATTGGTCGAAACCGAAATCATCACGTTAGAGCTAATTCGAGATAATGTTAACAATATTCTTTGATTATCGTGGCGTTATGTGCTTAGACTTCTGGCCAGAAGTTCTGGCGGATAGTAAATAATATTATCTGGGCGTCAAATAAGGTTTGAAAGATCAAATTCGTCGTAAAGGGATTTTGCACCACTATAACTCACAAGGCTATCATATTGAACGAACTTTTGTCTTCGTATTTCGTATGCATATCATTAACAACTGGTCCTTGTAAAGGCTGCAGCGTCGAGCTTTTGCCAGCAAGAAATGAATTATATTCCAGCACCACCAAGTGATTAACCCCTACTTCCTGTCTATGTGAAAAATTCGCTTCAAGGGAAGCTTGTGAAAAACTACAGTCCCAGTTAATAAGCCTGGTATTATGTTTTTTTTTCACAAGGAAAAGAATTCCACGAGACATACAAGTTATTCTCATGAGAAAATTTAGCGGCATTGCCAGCATATCTTATGTTGGTTTCCAACACCAACAACTTATGTTTTATGTCAGAATGTGAACGATAACATTTGCAAAAGTTTAGAATTATGTATTTTTTAATTTCACAAGTTTGCAAATGTATTTTTGAACATAATGTGACGCAAAAATGTAAGTTATTCCGATTTCAGTGTTGGAGAGACCAACAAAAAATGGTTGGCGTTGCCACCTAAAAATATTTTTACCGCGAAAAAACTTATTTAGTACTAGCTGCTGAAAAACTTTAGCTCCAAATTTCACGACAATATTTTTTACATGGAGTTTTAACGTGGAAATTCAGGATAGTACCAGCCGATAGGGATAAGGGTTTCAGTGGGACAGGCATAATGAAATTAACTTTAATATGATAACATATTATCGAACATATTGCATTATTGACTTTTTTAAAGATGAAAAAAAAAATCGTTTTACAGTCACAACATAAAACATTTATTTGAACCTTTAAATTTGTCTTTTTTCGAGCTTCAGATGACAGATTTGTCTTTTCTTCTTCAGTATCCTCTTTTAGGGCTGTTTTGTTCACGCAAACGCGAGTCTTCAAGTCTTCCCAAAGAAAGAAGTCTGAAGAAATCTAATGACACGATAGGATGAATGATTATTTTAAATCACTCTGCATATGCTATCCTTCCCCCAGTGTCTAAATCCGTGTGTTTAGCTATTTGTTAAATCACTTAATTTGTTCTGCTTTTTATCATTTATTTTCCTATGCAAAATTGTATGATAATTCCATGTTATTGTTGTTGTTGTTGTAACATGTCTTTATTGTTTATGGTTTAGTTTAAATGAAATACAATAAATGTTTTTGTGCTCTGATTGTTGTTGCTCTTTCAGTTGTCAGTGATTATTATGATTTACTCGGCCGCCGTCGTCATAAACTGTTAAACTGTTGCAATTTAATGCAACGGCGAGGTTGCCTCTTCGCTCTCCGCTAGATGGAGCATTTGTAGCAATTACAGTTCAATATGGCCCAGAAAGAGACAATGCTGGTTTACCTTGAAATGGAGAGGGGGCCAATTTTCGTAAATGGTTGGGGGTTTTGTTGCGTTCTTTTTCTTTTAGCTGTCCCTGGCGTTGTGAAGCCTTGTTTTTTTTTTTTTTTTTGAGACACATTTTGCATAAATTATAATGACGTTTAAATTATTTACCCATAAACGCGAATTAATTGATTTTCAGTTTGGTAAATCA
This sequence comes from Philornis downsi, assembly GCA_019455685.1. Classification (NCBI taxonomy): domain Eukaryota; kingdom Metazoa; phylum Arthropoda; class Insecta; order Diptera; family Muscidae; genus Philornis; species Philornis downsi. The sequence continues at coordinate 56,506 of JAHXMU010000803.1, forward strand.
TTGAAAAGCTAGAGGTTAAAACCTTTCGCAAGAATATATAAAATTATAAGGTATACGTTCAAAAATGTGCTATAAACGAACACGTCCAAACCGACAACAGCCTTTGTTGGTTGGATCATCGAAGATAATTCATGTTGTTTGCGATAGATTGTAAATTCGAAACCTTGTAAAGTTTTGTATGGCATAATTATACATTATTTTTGTATTAAAGTTGGCAATTAAACAGCCAATAAACATTTTTCATGTTTTGGTTATTTATGCTAGCTAGACCTTCATTTACAACGTTTGCGTTATTTGTAATCTATGCAAAAAGATCTAAAATATTGTGAAATCTTCCAAGGAAACTGCAATTTATGTTTACTATCATCTTGGGAAAAATTTTTTTCATTATCTTGTTTTCATACACAATCACAACGTCATCACGTTTTTTCCTCACAACTTGGCAACATTTTATCAGCTAAGCCCTCTCTCAAAGGCCGACAGCTGATCCTCCCTGCCACCGCTGTTCACAACATTGACAATTATCATCATGATCATTAAACGTTTGTCAATTTCAATATCCCGAAACTTTTCGCAAAAAAAAAAAAAAAAAAAATTTCAAGCAATCGCAATGGACGCCGTTAAAACTGCAAAGTTTATTCAACCCCAATTGTTGAGCGTCATTTAACAATAATTTAATGCAATTTTATGTTTGGCGAGAAAAACCAACGACATCGTTTGCTTGAGCTTAAACAAAAACATGTTTGACAATTCAAATACTCGCAAAAAAAAACACAAAAATAAAAAAAGAAACAAAGCAAAACTTGAAAGAAATAAGCCAATACCAAATTAAATTTGTAATAAATTTCCAAACAATTTGATGTCAATACATTTTGGCGCAGCTGCGGAGACTGCACGGCCATCGCTGTCATCGTCGTCGTTGTCGTCCAATATTCAGCCAATTTGCAATTATGCATAAAATGTAATCGCACAAAAAAAAAAAACCGCAGCCAAGAGCAATGGAATGGCCAACGACCGACCACTATATATCAATTGTCCCCAATTCGAATCACGTAAAACTATTTAAAGAAGCTCAAATTGTGTTAAAGAGTCAAGAAACCGCAAAAGGAGCAGATTTCACAACAAAGTAAACAGGAATTGGGTTAAGAATAATTAATAAACGATGGATGACAACATTCTAAAAATATGAGACAAATATGATGAAATCAAAGATATCATTTTTTTTTTTACCGGAGGCGATAGAATATCTTCCTGTAAGACTTGCAAACCGCTCTTTGCCTTAACAGAAGAAAAACACAATTTAATAGGTTGCAGCAATTTCTATCATCATGTTTGATTCATATACATAATTGCTATGCAGTAATGAGAAACATGCGATATTCAGATTACAAAAAAAAGTTAAAAGGCATAGCACGAATTTTGGTTAAGACAATTTCAAATAGTGGAAAACTGAAAACAGGCTTGAAACGTAGAGACTTAGAACTAATTAGAGGTTTCTCCCCAATCTTATGGCCAGCTAGAAAAAAAATACTTGATGATTTTCGAAAGTTTCACCCTCTTAGATTTTACTACCAGTAAAATCATACAACACCGACTGTGATGAGCTATAGATAGTAGATCTGGCAAGGCCGTCAGCTGTTAAATAACTGTCATTGTGTGTTATTTATTTAGTGAAAGATTTGCCATTTACAAATATGGATCGTTTAACAACTGAAGAATGCATAAAAATAGTTTCGACTTACTACAAAATTGATGATCGGCGGTTGCGTCAACAAGCAAAATTGTCGCATATGCTGCTCGGAGAACCCAGAAGTGATTGTAGAAAAACCATTGCATCGGAAAACAGCAACAGTTTGGTGCGCATTTTAGCCTAGAGGTGTCATTGGGCCGTATTTTTTCGAAAGCTACCTCAAGAGAATCCACTGCTGCAACCAATCTAGAGGCGGCAATTAAAATCACATTGTATTTCGAACATAATGACAACATCCAAGCATTATCTATATATATAAAAATCAATTGCTGTGCGTTAGTTTCGCTAAAGCTCGAGAACGGTTGGACCGATTTGGCTCATTTCGGTCTTAAATTGGTAGAGTATTCCGGAAGGTTTAAAAGGTTTTATTTGAAGTGATAGATGGCGTTGGAGATGAGATTTTTGCAATTAATTTTTTTTACCACATTAACATTGAATCAAATAATGATAGGTAACAAACATAACTACTAATAATTCAAAATGCATTTTGAAGGTAAAACAACGTTTGCTCCAAGACTTTGTGGTTGGTTTTCATAAGTAATGAAAAATTGTCTTCTTAATTATACATTTCTTAGAAATTCATGGAATGTTTTCTTTTCATAACGATTTTTTGTTGACGTTTTAACAAAACTTTGAGCATTTTTAAATTTGCAAATTGGTATTCGACTTAATTTCAGTTATTGTTATTCTAAGAATTTCTAAGTTCTAAGTTCTGATCTCAACTAATTTGAAACATGTGTCGAGGCTGAAAGCAAAACAAAAAAAGAAGCTTTTTTTCGATTTGCTTTATGTACGAGGAGTGTTCTCAAACAAAAAATGATTCCATTTATAAGGTACACTAAATAATAATGATGATAATTTTAAATGCAACCTCTGGTTAATTCTATTGATTTGAGCAATTTATCATCGAGTTTCCTCTCGCACTATAAATCATCATAAACGATACTTTTAGGAGCTCTCCATCTTTTGGCAGTACTTTCAATGTCTAACTCATTTTGATAACTTGTAGCTTAAGCTCCTTTTTTGTCTAACGGAAAAAATATGCCAATGAATATAAATTAATATTCCAAATACCACAACTATTATTAATCACAATTCGTAAGAATTCTTTATAAATTCGATTAGTAAAGAGAGCCAAAAGTCATTAAGTTAGCTAAAGCAGCAATGAAAGAAAACAAAATCGCAAAACTACCAACTTTTTGCGACTTTTTTTTTTTCTTCTTTAATACTCACAGTAAATCATTGTCACAGCCACAACAACCGATATAATAGCATCGTTGTCAGCTGTGGAAAAAAAATCTAGAAACTATTTATTTGAAATGAGCAAAAAACAAAATCCGTAAAACGCATAGCTGAAGGTCATTACTGGATAAACAAGTTTCTTGGCCGGAGTGGTGTTTTCGTTATGAGATTGTCTCAATATTCAGTCAATATTCTGCTCCTCGCAGCCACTTCGTGGAAGGCAGGCAACACCTTTATGTCTAATAAACGGCCAGGTAGCCATAATCACAACATCACAGACGGACAGATGGACGGACGGTGCCCCCCTAACAATTACGCTTAGTCTAGTCTCGAGTGGTGAAAAGCAGCTACAGCAAAGCTGTTGCGGTTGCTGTTGCCCATCTACCATCCTCTACGATGCGATTACGATTAGTGTACACACATAAACAAGCGTTTTCATATTTACCGTTGTTTTATTAACATATTAAATCTGTGCATGTATGATCAGTAAATGCAAAATGCTGTCAGTCTCGGAGTCATTTCCCAGTTTGCATAAAAATGTTGGCCCCTCTGACTGCCCTCGATAACGACAAACGGAAGAAAATGCCAAAGAGTTGGTGGATCTGTCTGCCTGCCGCTTGCCATTCGAGGAGCAGCCTCAGACCACGGACTCAATCAGTGGCTGTGCGATGAATTTGCATGAATGAATGTATGAATGAGGGAGTGAACGAATCTGTGGACCGTTTGCATGGATGCGAAAACAATCTGAAAATTATACATAAATAATGAATGCAATCAATTCAACTCAATTCGAACCCACATCATCATCACCGGCAGTAGCAGCAGCACCAAAAGCCCCTCAGATGATGAGTGAGCAGCAGCAGCCACCAAGCCACCAAGTCGCCACTGCTATGTGTTCGTAGTTGTTGAATAAATGACACTTGTGCCAGATGCATTAAACCCTGATGCGATGGATCGCAATGCGGCGTAATGCACTCCGCATAGTGTCGTAGGGAATGCATAAACATATTATTTACAACGTACACAAGTGTGACGGGGAGAGACAGAGAGGTATCTAAAGTATTAACTGCCATGAATCCATCCAGAAACATCACCGCAAACTCCCTCTATAATTGTTAAGTTGAACTAAAAGTCTACCGTGAGTCAAAAACACAATTTTGAATAGAAAATATACAGAAATTGTAGAATATATACATATACATATTTAACCCTATGATCCATATACCAAAGTATGCCGGATGCAACCAGAACCTCTTATCCGATTGCAGTCAAATATGGGACATCGCCTTACCATTTGATCAGAAAATAAAGTTGCAGAAATTTACACCATTCATTCCACTCTTACGTTGGTAATGGATTAATTTTTATTCAAACATGTGGATGATAAACTAGATTGATGGTATCTTGACTTTTCAACCAGACAGCCCTTGCAGTCGAAACATCTTTTCCGATTTGAATTAAATTTGTCACATCGACCTACCATCTGGTAGGAAAAAGAGCTACTATTTGTCCACCATTGCTTAGGCAATTTGTTAACCAAATTTAAAATTTTACTGTAAATAAGTTCAAGTATACAAAAAAAATGTTCTCTTTCACTTTGTCAAAAGTTGAATCAAAATGAAATTCATAATTTTTGCATGATATTGTTGAATGCCTTAATTAGTATAGTTAGAGTAATCCAAGTCAGGTCAAATATACGCCGTTTTCTCGATACCTTCTTGTTATTTTGAGTGCAATTTCATTATGGAAAGAAGTTGGAACAGTCGATTTTCACTAGTTGTTTTTGAGGTGGATTTTCCACTAACAAAATCATTCGCCATAGAGCGGAACAGATGATAATCACTTGACAACAGTTTTGGACTATAAGGTGGATACATAAGAAACTCCCTATCAAGCTTCCGCAGCTTTTGGCGAATCACTATCGAAGTTTGTGTCTGATGTTGTCCTAGTAGAATATAAACCGTCTCCTATTGGTTCAAGTTTTTCGTTTCTGGGCCAGGTCCGAATTAAGAGTTTGGCTCAAGGAGAGGAATTAATAGTAAATGATTTCCTGTCAATTCCATTGAAAACGCACAGTAAAACCTTCCAGGCTGTCAATCCTTGCTTAGCCACCGTTTGTGCCGATTCACTGCGATTCGACCTCAGCAGTTTTCACTTGACATTATCGTAAGTGGCCGACCTTTCATCACCTTTCAAATTAGTTTTGGTTCTACGTTATTTTCAATAGGAAAAAATTCCAAGGGACATTGTTTTTCTCGTAAAAAAAAATTAGCAACATTGCTAGCTTTGTTTTCTGTTTCCAACACTGAAATCGAAACAGCTTATGTTTTTTTTATATGAACAGCTTATGATTTCTTGTCCGATAATACAGGGTTATCTATTTAGTGGTTTCAAAACCGCCAGTTCTGCAAAGCTGTCAGCTGATAAATATCTGTCATCTAAAATGCTATTTATTTAGTGAAACGTTTGCCATTTACGAATATACATAGATCGTTTAACAACCGAATAACGCGTACAAATAGTTGCAACTTATTACAAAAATGGTGATTCAAACCCGGGATCTCTTCGTGCATTACAGGGTAATTTTGGTCATCATAATCGACCTACTGTGCAGGGAATTGGCAAGATTATAAAGAAATTTGAACAGACTGAAAGTGTTAAAGATGTGGCAAGGCCTGTGGTATATTTTATGGTATACTTCCAAAATTGTAAAATTGTTCCCTTTTTTATTACTACCTTATTTAACAAGTGTGTTATGTGTTGTCGAACATATTATAGACAGTGTTGGAAACCAACAAAATAAAGATTGATGTTGCCATCTAAGAAAATTTTCCGCGCGAAAACACAGTACAGTCTAGTGGTAAAATTTTGCTTCAACTTTCACGACAATTTTTCTAATATGGAGTTTTACCACGAAAAGTTAGCATAGTGCAAGCCTTTAGCGGCAAAGAGAATTTCGACAATGTTTAGTTAGTTGTGATATTATGAAAAATGTTAGCAGACCATCAATTTAAAGAAGTATTTTTCTTCAGTTCTTTCCTACCATGTGGTGGGAATTTGATGTATTTGAAAATATATGACAATTTTGTTCAGCTCTATCTTGATTATTTCTAACCACTGTCTTCTTCTACCCCAGCCCCTGTCATTCTTGGAACTTTAGCAACAATTGATGTTACCAATTGTTATTGTTGTTGTTGTTGTGTCTTTGTTGTGTGTTATACGATACTGAATGTTTTGAAAAACAACCATGAAATCGCGTTCATTGTGTTGAATATGTTAAAAGTATTTGTTAGATTTCTTCGGTTATTCTAGAAATGTCATTTACATGAACTTTACAACGCTTTTAAAGGTTAAAACATTTTAAACTTTATCACATTGAGCTAAAGAGAACAAAAAAAAAAACAAAAGAGCCGAAGAATCGTTGAATTATATGGCAAATTTTCTAGTTAAACCGCCGGGAAATTCAATACCTGGCACCTTAAGAATTTACGAAGGAAAATCGAAGAGAAGAAGAAAAAAAATGCTGTTTGAAAATGTGCAAATTGAAAAGACTTCTTGTTAGCGACGGCAGCGAATAGTGGAAAAGTGTGCCACCAAGTGTGCACACAAAGACTTTAAAAGTTGCCTCATAGTAATGTAATATGTAAGTATTTAAATCTGTGTGCCTGTAAGCCTGTGTTTGTATTAGTCGATTTTCCACCTCATCAAGTGTTTACTTGCCAATGCAGTTTTTTTTTAGTCCAAATCGTTGTTTAGTTAGTTACTAGTTGTGTGATTTTTTTTCTGTTCATTCTATTTCTTCGGAAAAGTTAACAGTTCTAATCATAAGTTTAACTTCCTCGTTTGCTTTTTTGCTGGCCAAATCATTGGCGTCAGTCAGGACCAGTTTGTTGTCTCTGCTGTGTATCTGCCCTCCATCTCTGCCTCTGCCTTTGCTGATGGTCTTTGAGCATGGATTTGCTAAAGAAAAATTGTTCTTTTGGCCAACTTTTCTTTTAATGGTCACACAGCGCTGGCTGTAACTGCCTGCGCTTGGTGTGAATGGAGTAGTAGGTAGTTTTATAGCTTTGGTCGTCTGCCATTGGCTTATTTCTTCTCGCCGCCAAGGAATTGGGTTAAACCATCAAATAAATATTTGACGCTGCCGCCATCGTGGATGTAATTTTTTATTTCTTGCCTCATTAATTTAGGTCGCGGTTTAGTTTCCTAGTTTTGCTCCTTCACCAAAAATAAATTAAAAAGCTGTTAGGCATCGGAATTTGGTCAGTAAAGGAGTTAGGTTGCCTATTGGAATACAGTTAGTAATAAGTGGATGTGGGGTACTTTTGTTGTTAATTACCGTTGTTTAGTAGGCAAATGTGTACGAGTATGTCTGAATTCGCGATTGGAAGAGAGAGAGGAATGGGGATTTTTATAGGTTTTTTTTAATTACATTCGACAAACTTGAAGTTAAACATTTTCTGGAAGAAAATAAGAAACGAATTGAATCTTTACGATATCTAATGACAGCCAATCGTTCAGTTTATATTGGAGAGACTTCTCAAACAACCACAAAGGCGGTCCAAAATCTAGGCGACCTGACATACAGATGGTGCCAGTGGTTTGGAAAAAATTATTTTGCTGAAAGTGACAACCATATAAAACATATGTTTTAAGTTTCAAGGCGCCACATTGTTCAGTATTTTTATTTGAGCCATCAAAAGTAAACGATCATAGTGAATTTGTAAACATGGAAAAAATTGGTCACCGCCATGTAATTCATTTCCATTTGAAAGGCCTCAGTCCAACCAATATTAACGTTAAGCTAGATTCTCTGCTCCTTCGTTTACGACCGTAAAATATTGGGTAGCACATTTTGAACGAGGCCGTACGAGCTCCCAAGATGAACACCGTAGTTGTCTACCAAATCAGCTGACCACGCTAGACACAGTTAAGAAAATCCACAATATGGTGTTGGATTATCGTCGGCTGAAGCTGCATGAGCTAACTGAACTGATAGGCACTTCAAAAAGTACTATACATCGTATAGTGACCGAAGATTTGAAGAAGGGAAAACTTTCAATAGAGCAAAAACGGCATCGGCGATGTTTCACCGCAATAAGGCTGATATTTTGCGTCGATTTATAACCATGGATGGATGGACAAAGGAAATGGAATGCGCATAGGATTATTTTCATTGAAAACCATCAATGGTGAATATTACGCTAATTTATTGCAGTGTTTAGCGTTTAGGTTTGATGAAAATTGAAGCAATGATTACTCAAAAAGCCCCTTTAATGGAATTTTCAAAATTCTTTTTCTCCTTAAGTTGACACAACTGTCGTTAATAACGATGTGGAGTTTGAGGTGAATTTGGCATTTTGTTTGTTTGCAAACTCGACTTTGTCAGTTCAGCTGAAGTGTATTTTGCGATTTTTCCTATGGACAAAAATATCGAACAAAGAATTTGTCCCAAATTTTATATTTTAAATGTGCCGAACCGCTGAAAATGTTACAAAAAGCTAACGATGACTATATTTTATCAAAAATACTGCAGTGCATTCAAAAAACGGACGAGATATGATGGAAGATTTGCTCTGATGGCGTCTTTACAGAATGAAAATTGCCGGTGAACTTTTTGTGTCTCATGAATCAAAACGTACCATTTTACACCTATGATTGGGTTTTGTTTATGTTTCATGTTCGAAACGCCTTTTGATTTCTCTCAAAAAGTTAAAAAGTAATTAAAAGTTTGCTGAAAATTGAAGCAATGATTGATATATATTTTCATCTTAAACAATGCAGTAGATTTGATAACTATACCTAAAGTACCTAAACTGCTATATGTTA